>WNNJ02001660.1:0-205067 GCA_012934845.2 Pomphorhynchus laevis | reverse complement strand
AATAAATAATTATATAAGATTTTATACAATTTATATTTATATCAAGTTAAAATTTAAGAATATTAAATATTTTAATAATATTTTGTTGATGATATTAATAATATTATTAATATAATATTTTGTTGATGATTTAATAATATTTTACTTCTCCATTATAAGAAACGGAAAAAATTAATCAAACTTGAAAATTATTGATTTTTAAAAATTCTTGATTTTCGGGTGTATCTTATCCAAATGCAGAGTATCAAGAATTTGATTTTCTAGTGTATCTTATTCGAATACAGAGTAAACAGAGTAATCCACCCGACAAAAATTTTGTGATTAAGAGTTTAATTTATTTTTAATAATATTTTGTTGATTTATATATTGTAAATTAAATATTTTAATAATATTTTGTTAATGTATAATTCAAGAAAAAATATCAAACTTGCTTGAAAATTTTAACATATATTTTTTATAAAGATTAAATTAAATTTTAAAATAAACAGGTTGTTTAAGTTGTAAAAAACAATGTCCGAAACAAAGTTCTTGTACATCATAATCTTAGTCGTCAACTTACCACTAACTTACCATGTTTCTGCTCTTTGGAGCAGTGTCAGAATGCTGACAGCATTTCCTCGTTGAATAGCGATTAAATAAGCTAACTGAGTCTACGTATTTTATATTGCAAATTAAAAATAATGCAAAATAAAAGTTAAATAGTTAGATAAAAAATTAATTAATAATAAATAATTGTTATAAGATTTTATATAATTTATATCAAGATATACTTGAATCCCCGGTAACTTGCTTTAATCTTTTTCCTATCTCCTTATCAAGGCCAAAGCCGAAGAGCCCAGTGATCCTTAAGTCTCCACTCCAAAAGGGCAAAATATGTGAAACATCGTCTCACATATTTTGTTGGACGATGCAGATTTTTTTTCTGAGAGCTTATCTAAAGATATAACACGCTGCACATTGGTCATAAGACGGCAATGCTCATTTCTTTTTGAGTGAGACAATTTCTAAATAAGTGCATGTGAAAATCTCATAAAATGCCTATTCTAATCGTCCAAAAAACAGTTGAATAAATATTGGAAAATCTACGAAATTGTAGAAAATGTCGCGGAAAAGGCTCTTTCCATCACAGAAAATTCCCGGCAGGCCATTGAGTTAAAGTCATCGTGTAAAGATCGAGGCCTTAATTATTACTTATTGTATTTCAAGTACGGTATACGAAATTTTCGTGTATCCAAATTGCATGTCAATTTAAACAAAGTCAATATCACTATCAAAATTGTAAGGTTTAACAAGGAAATTTGGAATTTAAATCCTTAAGATTTATTAGAAAAGCATAAATCCCTTCTTCTTACCACAGTAACATTAGATAATTAGTTAAAATTCTTTGATTTTATTTTTAAGGATTTATTTTTACATGGCAAATGCGTGCCGGCACACGTTTACATGACCACAAAAAAATCTAAATTATGTGTCAATAAGGTGGGAACGGAGACGGTAATCTCAAACATCTAAATCATGTGTCGCGAAGGTGGAAACGGAGACGACATCTAAATTGGTATTCTTAATCCCATAAGAATACCAATTATGTTAGATTAATGCTAAGCATTTTGCTTTTGTTGCAGTTCCTAGTAATAACTGTTAGAAATCCACTTAAATATCCATGATCTCAGCTTATAACAAAAGATTTTACTCATAACACTTTCGGAGAATTACAATTTGTCTGTAATTACGAACAAGTTCTTAATACCAATAAACGATAGTCCCATTATTAGCTTTCTTTACTTTTACCTGCTACTTGCTATATTTCGCTGTTTTAACAAAAACTGAATTTTCATATATTCGCATAGCATCCAGTGAGATTTCACTTTTCCAGTGAAAACAGTTAAGATAATATATTTGATGTTCATTGTTTGTTCGCAGCTGTTATTGACTTTTGATTGTCGTTTATTTATGATTATGAGAAAAAGCTAGTTCAAAAGTAACAGTTGAGTGTTGACAAAATTATTTTGATAATTCACAATTCTACTTCATATCCTAACAAGACTTTGTCTTGGATAATTGATTGATGTGTGTTTTGCTAAAAGATTTGTGTAAATAATTTATCAAATAGTGTGTGTTATTATATTCGATTTGCTAACAAGCTTAGATTTTAGAGGTAATTTCTGAATTCTAATTTCTGTTACCTTTATTAATGTGTTAAAGGTAAATGTTATTGTACTGCAATTTAGTACATTTGACTAGTACAAGTTAGTAAATTAGATTATTAAACATATTTAGTTCTATAAGTACAAATAGGTATATACTAATAGTATTAATCAAGATTTGCTTTCGTGCTAACGTAAACTTGAGGTTAATGGACTTAACCTCAAGAAATGAGGTTAATGGACAAATAATGCTAGCTTTAGACGATTTAGCCCTTAACGCAAAAATAAAAAGACACAACCTTATATACACAACACCGATACGAAAGAATTTCATGTTATTTCGGTCATGATAGGTAATTGAAGTTTCTAATTAGATTTGCTGCATTAGGTGAGGCTGATTGGAAATACAAAGATTCATTGATCAATCTCCTCGATAGGTCGTACTCATAATAAACGGTTTAAATATAGCCGAAGTTGATGTTGTGATCATCACGTACGTGATTAAATATCGCAGAGTTTTATCACATCCCCTTGCTTAATGGCGTATTGATCTTATTTGCATTCCTTGATTAACTCCTCTGATGTTTGCCCTACATGAAAGCAAATTCATTCTCAACACGATATACAATTGTGTTTGATGATTACGCTTTGGTTTCCGTATGAATAATCCGTATAGATTACAAGGTTTCTTGTGATAAATAATCAAGTTATTAAAGCCATTTCGTTAAAAGCCGTTTTATAAGTAGTTCCAAGTTGTATCGTAAACGTAAAATAACCGAATGAAGATCGATTGTGATAATGTACAACTAGTTACTTCACAGTTGCCCCTGGATAAAACACCAACAAACGATTGGCGTCTGACGATTTGATTGACGTCAAACGATAAATAGTAATAATTAATTTATTTTATAAATAAATATTTATATTCTTCTGCCAAAATTTTATCACTTTGGGTAATATTTGATAGATTCTTAAAACAGTTTACTTTTACCAAAAATAAAAATCTATAATATTAAAGAATTAATAATACAATTATATCATTAATTATATAATTATTAGTATAATTATAGAACTTGATATGCTTTATAAGATGCACCAGACATGGCTTTTATGAGATAGTGATGTGTTATGTCACTATCTTTTGTCACAACTCTTTGACTCAAACAACAACGCGGTAAAAGAAAACCAATACGCTAAGTTGATAAAATCTTGCTATTTTACGATTCCTTCTTGTATTTGTAAATATAAAAAAATATTTTCGAAAATATTTTGTATTTAAACTCTTAAGTGGCAAATTTTTATGGATAATAAATAATATACTTTGTATTAGAATAAGATACTAGATAGTTTTATCAGAGGAAATACATCATTAGCATGTATTTGGCCCCGCTGCTATGTTGGGTAGAGGAGTTAGGGGCCGAAACCTGATAACATAGCAGTTCCTCCTGATGACCTCTAATCCTTATTTTGATACATCGTATATTATTTATTAGTCAATTCATAAAAATTGACTTTTAATTTAAATTTAAATTTTAAATTTTAACTTGATATAAATTATATAAAATCTTATAACAATTATTTATTATTAATTAATTTTTTATCTAACTATTTAACTTTTATTTTGCATTATTTTTAATTTGCAATATAAAATACGTAGACTCAGTTAGCTTATTTAATTGATTATATAGTGTCGTATAAATGAAATTATTACGAGAATATGTGTCGAAACCTGATAACATAGCAGTTTATCCTGATGACCTCTAATCCTTATTTTGATACATCGTATATTATTTATTAGTCAATTCATAAAAATTGACTTTTAATTTAAATTTAAATTTTAAATTTTAACTTGATATAAATTATATAAAATCTTATAACAATTATTTATTATTAATTAATTTTTTATCTAACTATTTAACTTTTATTTTGCATTATTTTTAATTTGCAATATAAAATACGTAGACTCAGTTTGCTTATTTAATTAGCTCAATTATTGATTTTTGACACAAAAATTTGAGACATTTCAAGACAAAATTCAGCATGTAAATAAAGCCCCATAACATTATTATTCGGAGAATATTAAATATTTTATCTACAACAGAATTAAACTATTTAAAATGAATATTTCGCTGATAACTATTGGTTAGTCATTAGTGATTTAGCATTTATTCAACATGTTTTATTTTTCATATAAAATAAAGTTCAAATTTATTATTTTGTACTTCTAGATCTTAAACTTATCCGCATTATATTCACATGTAGTGATGAGTACGAGTCTTTATAACTCAAAATCGCATAGTTTTCTTATCTCGTATTTGCTCGGATATTATTATCCACGTATTCAGTGTAATAAACCGAATCCATTGAAAATACAGCACAAGTGACGGATAATTATTTAATATTTAAACTATATTTGATATTGTTTCCACTATAATGTTCTTAAATTGCGATTTGCTGATTCTGGAAGAATTCGAATATAGAATGTCATATAAAAATATGATTGATTGACTGTAACTTTTTATAAAATTAAAATTTACTCTCAAAAAAGTAAATTGTAAAAAGTAAAAATATAAAAAGTAAATTAAGTAAAAAAAGGACTATTGTATATCTCAAATGTAACTCAATAGCAGCTTTCAATGTAAGTGTTAATGAAATGTCTGTGATATTGAATACTATTTTAATTAAATAGGACAAGTCAAAATTAAGAAATGCAGTCGCTCAAAGATCAAAAATGTATTAAATCGTAACAAACGATTAAAATTTTGCAATTATATAAACAAAACCTATCGTTGACAAAAAGAATAATTTGCCATTACAACATAGAATTTAACTTTTGTGAATATAATTATTCAGAAAATAAGGCTATTGTCATAATATTACTTAATTCTTATTATATGTTAATACATAATACGATTTTTTTAATAAGTAAATGTACAGTTAAAGAATAAATGGTTAACATCAAGAAATGAAATAAAACAAATTGATGATCCTTCAAGGATTATATTTTCACAAACTTCTTCCAATCCGTAGGGGGATTATATCCCGAATGGTCACATCAACACGTCATCCTACGATTAATCCAAACATGGTTTGCCACACGCATGAAGTCTCAATCACACACACAATGAACAATAGTCTCGACATTAGGTGCATAAGAAATCTTTTTTTGCTCAGGGGATATCCTTTAGAAACGAAGACTAGTCCTGAGATAGCCAGTGTGCACCAAAGGCACATCTGAACCTTGTCTCCTAATGACAGACGATAGGTCTGTTTCAAGGTCCATATTGCTCTCTTCAAGACATTCTTGAATCTATACAAGTCAATCCGGCAGCCCAGTTCACAGAAATGGTGAAACACAGATATCTTACTCGCTATGTAAAGAAGGTGATGGGTTGATTCATCATAATGGAGGAGAATTCTGAGATTGGCAATCTCTTTAACTTTGTTGTTGCAGGTGTGCCATGAGAAATAACCACCTGCGTCTTGGAGTGAATAATAGTGAGGTTGGATGAGGCTAACTGTAATTTTAATCTTAAACAGAAATGGTTGATTTTTGAGACAACACTGCGTCGTGAAAACAAGGTGGTGGTATCATCAGCAAATACCACCAGATGTTGATCGCACATTAAAGGTGAAGAAGAATAATTGAGGAAGCTAAATATAAGATTGAAGAGAAGGGAGCCTTAAGGTACACCAAAAATTGGGTAGAACTAACTCGCATCATGGTTGTTTTCATAGTAGAAGCGTTTGGTAAACAACAGTATTTCCACACTGTCAAAAATTCTCGCTGGCAAACCCGACAGATCTGAGATAAGAGATAACAAAGGGAATGGAAATACGGTCAATTGTAGCGGGAAAATCGAGAAAAACAGTCACCGATAACTGATTATTGTTCTCCTGGCAGAAACGATACACTTCACCAACTGCTGAGTGATCCGAGCGTCCACTAATATACACATGAAAACTTGGTGGGATCAAATGTCGCCTAATTAAATGCTCGTGGATTTTACGAGCATGGCTTTTTGTAAATGAAAATCAGGGAGTTTTGAATCGAAATGTGCCTCAGATATTTAGGACAGGTCACCGGATTCGTTTTTGGATAAAAATATTCGTCTTGTGACATTGATACCAACAATGTTGAATGGTGAGGCTAACAGCTCTGTGATGGCGATCTCTTTTCTCTGACTTTTGTCAAAAGCTGACAGACTCGAGTGAAAAGTGGCGGACAGAATTTGGAGAGTTTTGGTGATGGTCTCCAGGATGTTTGTTATAGACAAATCTCTGCTTATGAAACTACACCAAGAAGAAATTTGTTGCGGTGAGGGAGTTGCTATATAATTGTGTAGGGAAATCGAATCTCTAAAAGTGTCAAGACCTAAAGTGCCAATTTAACTTGGTGCATTGTTTCCTACTGACAAATTTATCTATCTAATATCTTCCTGAAGGACGACTGGGAAGGGTTAAGGCGAGCAATGCAACCCTTTCTCAACTTAGCTGGATTATGTAACGAGAACTACGATATTATTTCAAGATAATCTCTCTGAAGGTGTCATAAAGATTAGGAAGATGTTGCATTTTAGCTAGGACCTTGAGTTTTGGCGTTGTATGATCAAAAATGTGACCTTTATAGGTTGTCGATGAAATCTTGGTAGTTTGCTGAAGGAATTAAATCGGGTGAAACTCGCATTACTTACAACGGAACAGAGTCATATAGCCACCTAGAAGAGGACAACTTTGATTGGATCAAAGTTGTATCTTCTCAGTTGGTATCTTCTAACCGCAATCGAAATAGGGCGTGTGAAGTGGTCAATTATTGTCGCGATTGTTCAATACAGAAAAGTTAAAGCAACCATCTTTGATGAATCAGTAGAATGTCGAGGAGAGAATTTGTAGGAGGTCGCGATTCTTATGTATCTTCACTGGTCGAATGTAGATATTGGTTAGACTTATTCGCTTACCGTCATTACAGAAAGTTAGCTAAACAAGGCACGATAGAACAAAATAAGTCTAGTAAGATGGATGATCTTAGTGAGCATTTAACTGGGGTTACAATATCTTGAGATGAAGATGATTATGGATGGGCTATGTACGGAATATATAGGGGTGCTAATTTGCTGTGGTATAAATCGAGTAATTTCCTAGAGTCCGGATCGATTTAGTTTCCTAAAGGACAATGACGTCATCATAACAACTTTGCAGAAGCACCTCCCAAATTCCACAGAAGGATGTTTAATGAAAGAGAGTCTTGACTGCTACCCACTATATAATTTCACTTTAATTTTCTGGTTATCGTTGTCACTAGACGCAATCGTCTTGTTAGAGGTTGCTGTTGGTACAAAACGGATTAAGGAGTTACCATGGCAACGATAATTTTTGTTGCAATTGTTTCCATATTCTTTATAAAATCAGTTAGTAATTTCTTCAATAAAGTGGAGAAATCCTTGAAGGACGATTTGGAGGGGTTAGATCAATTTTGCAAGAGTCCGCGATCGATTTGAGTCTAGTGTTGCTTTGGTGTCTGATTATGTAATCTTTGAAAACTGGCAATTCCTGGAGAATGCCGGGTGTTACCGTCTGCAGTAACAACAAGACGGATTAAGGCTATTTTAACATTTTTATTTCAAGTGTTGACAGTCACGTTGGACATATAGGGAAGTTTGTTTATGTCGATCCGCAGTGTTCCAACTTATGACATAAATAGATAAAGATGTTTTTAATAAATGACAATAGATAGCTAATTTAAGAGGAAACATGCTAAAACAATAATGTTAATGTTCTCCCCAGTCGTAAATATTTCTTTCGTTTTCAGATCTGTTATGGCCTCAGGTCCAACGGGATCTGAGCCCCCCCCAGCCAATCCAACACGCCGCCTCTCCTGACTGAACCATTCGGGGTCTCTCACCCACTCCGAAGAATCCAATCGAGGCGGACGATGCTCGGTAATCTCGAGATGAGGAGCTTAAGAAACCTTAGTCTTTGTTCTGGGGGACGTCCTCTTGAAAAGAAGACTAATCCCGAGATAGCCCAAGTACCCCAGAGGCGCTCTTCAGTTTTCTCTTTCAATGACAGATGTAGGGCCCGTTTCAGGGCCCATCTAGATCTCTTCAGGATACGTTTTAGTCTATTCAGGTCAGCTTTCGCTGATTAGTTCACCGTAATGGTGAACCCCAGGAAATTTACTCGACTTGTGAAGGTAGGGAGTGGTTAATTAGTAAGGATGAAAGTTAGAGCTGAGAGTGCTAATCTCTATAGTTTTTCCTTGTCGCAGGGGCGCCATGAAATACAACCACCTGCGATTTGGAGGAGTTTAAAACAAGGTTGGACAATAACAGCTTATTGTTTAATCTTGTAAATGAAACGGATGATGTCAGAGGCTACATCTTTGCACCTGCGTCCAGAGAACAGGGTTGTGGTATCATCAGCCTATACCACTAGACGTTGTACGCATTTAAATATTTTGAAGAGTTCAATGGAGGCAGCAAGAAACAAGATAAGAGAAAGTGGGGATCTTTGGGGCACACTCGTAATAGGGTAGAACTGAAGCGCATCAGGGTCGTCTTCATAATAGAAACGCTTGGTGTACAGCAGTATCTCCACCCTGTTAACAATTCTCGCAGGCAACCCGAGGGACCTGAGAGAAGAGATAACGAAGGGTATGGAGATACGGTCAAATGCAGCGGAAAAGTCAAGGAAAACAACCACAACGAGATGATGGATATTATCTCGACAGAACTGCTGCACCTCACCAATTGCTGAATGGACCGAGCGACCTTTAACAAACCCATGAAAACCGGGTGGGATTAAATTACGCCTAGATAGATGGTCACGGATTTTACGCGCAAGCGCTTTTTCGTAAATGGAGATGAGGGAGTTTTGAATTGAAATAGGCCGCAGATCATTGGGACATGTAATCGATTTCTTTTTAGGTAAAAATACTCGACGGCTATTTCCGCTATGTCAGACGGGGAGGCTAATAGCATTGTGATGGCGACCTCCTTTCTCTGACTGTATGTCAAAAGCTGACAAACACGAGTGGAGAGTGGCGCATGGGTTCTGGAGGTGCCCGGGAGTGGCCCCCAGGAGTTAAGGATATCTGTAACAGATAAGTCCCTACTCCTGAAGTCACACCAAGGCGGGATTGGTTGGTGTTATTGAGTGGCTCCATAATTGTGTAGGGATAGTGACTCCTCCAAAACTTTATCAAGGCCTATTCTACCGCTCTAACCTAATGCTCTATCTCTACAACAGACAGACTTCTCCTTCTATAATATATTCCAGAAGGAAGACTGAGAAGAGCTAAGGCGAGAAATGCTTGCCTTATCCATGCTCAGCTGGAACCTATATCTAGTGCTCCAGTATTCATTCGAGAGGGCTTGTCTGGCGGAAACAGAGAGATTAGGAAGGTGTAGCATTTTAGCTAGGACCTTGAGTTTTGTTGGAGTGGGATTGAATATACGACCTTTATAGGTAGTCGAGAACAACGCGGTAGCTTGCTAAGAGGTAGGTATTAAATTCGGTCAAACTCTCATTTTCAATTCGGGGGAAGAGTTAGATTGCTGCTTGAAAGAAGGCCACCCTGATGGGATTAAAGTGGAACCTTCTCCTAAGCAACGTATCTTCCTCTAACCGCCAACGAATTAGTCATGAGAGGTGGTCTGTTGTTGGTTCGACTGCTCAGTACAGATGGATTTCAACAACCACTTCTTATGTAGCAGTAATATGTCGAGGATCGAATTAGTTGAGCAATGAAATATGGGGTATAGTGATTTGTGAATAAGATAGTCGTTCCTGGCTCTGCTGTTTGCTGCATTAATCTAACGACCAGTTCTGTCGTTGAAGTCACCAAGTAAAATGTCATAGCCACTACCTGATATACGATCCAGGAGGTTACAGTTTTTGTGAATTTCTCCTGGCCGTATATAAATATTGGCTATGCTGATGCGTTTACCGTTCTTGCGAAATGATATAGCTATGCAAGATAGGGCTGGACAAGAATAGTTAAGAAGGAGGGAAGATTTTAAGGAACATTTAACTAAGGTTAAAAGATCTCGAGAAGAATAGGAGTGATGAGGGGTTATATACGGAGTGAAGTGGGTGAATATATGCTTAGGGATAAATCGAGTAATGTCCTGGGCGATACGGATGGACTGCGACTCCTGTAGGACTATAAACACTCCATCTCTACCACATAAAAGGCTAAGGGCAGAAGCACCTCCCGAATTTCACTGAAAGAAATTCAGTGAAAAAGGCTCGTGATTGCTTTGCATTGTTTTAGTTTAGCTGGAAAGAGATTGCCTCACACTAGACAGAGCTAGAGG
Organism: Pomphorhynchus laevis; assembly: GCA_012934845.2. Classification (NCBI taxonomy): domain Eukaryota; kingdom Metazoa; phylum Acanthocephala; class Palaeacanthocephala; order Echinorhynchida; family Pomphorhynchidae; genus Pomphorhynchus; species Pomphorhynchus laevis. Next base: position 194,605 of record WNNJ02001660.1, on the reverse strand, counting down.
TGGAAGGGTTGCCCCCTCCACCACTAGCGCCGCCCAGATTAGGTACTTGCCCCCGGGTAATATCGTCATTTCCCTTTGAGGCGCTTTAAATATTGTCTCTCAGCATTTTGCCGATCTTTAAGAGGGTAACGGCATGAACCGAAGCCCCATCTTTTTCGAAGCTGGAATTTCCGACGAAGGAGGAATCACCGAGTTTGCTGGCGCTGTCGGCGATGTTAGTAGAGCAGAAAGTAAAGATTTCACCAGCTCATCTGTTTGCTTTCTGGACTCTGCCGATCTGAGGTCCATAGCATGAAGTAGTTCTTGTCAGACATACCTCTATAGGCATTCAGGGGAGCCGATGTCGCGACACCAGAATAAGACCCACGTTTCCTCGCAGCAGAAGATCGAAACAAGCTACTGTACTTCTTAAAGAAGACACATCTTCTACTCTAGGCTGGGTGGCTCCCCTCACAGTTGGAGCGGGATGGGGGGGGGCGTAAATTTGCTGCCGCTCGCTCCAACCGGGCAATAAGAAGAGCTACACATCCCTCTTCCAGCTGCTCTCGGTAGGGAGCAGCTGGAAGCTCAGTGCTCTCACTTATGGCACCGACTACAGTGAGGATAAGTGTACTCCTCACTGCCGACAATTTTGAATTTTAGGTTAAAACCCATGAAGGGATTACATGTCGTCTTTTCCAATAACTCAGCCTGCCCTATCGCCGCTGAACAATAATCAATAATTAACGGGAAGCCGTTTTTTTCTATCAGGGGGCGGAAGTTAGTAATTTCATAAGTTTTTTTAGTATCTCAATATCCTCATCATCCAAGTGAGCCGGAAGATTGGTTATTTGCAAGGATGCTTGGATGGGTTTGCCCTCAAATGTGCCCAAATCTTTAAAGTTTGCGTTAAAAAAACTCTCATAGCTCTCCAGGGGATCCTGGGATGAAAACGATATCTTACTACCATTGTTGTTATATCGAACAGAGTTAAAAATTATTCTGTTGTTCATTTTAGAGGCAAATTCTCTGAGGAATGTATAACATGTGCCTCTCTAAAGGCTTTATTATTTTGATAAACCCCAGATTAACAAGTTTGGGGATTGGGGAAGTAATTCTCCATTATCAGAAGGAACAGAAACATCGCTTACCTTTGGGCTGTGATGATTAAGACCGACATTCACCTTATTTAGTTGAGATTTTAAAGGTTTTTCGTTGTAAATGGAAGAAAAATTGCTTTCAATGTCATGTGACATCGATTTGGGATTCTTTTTTATTTTTGACTCTGTGGGAATCCTTTTTATTTTTGACTCTAACTTATGACATGTTTGACAGTGTTGGAACGTAAAATCATTTGAAGATACGAGTTGGAAGACTAGATTTGTTCCCATGAAGAGGTTATGATTGTTCCTTGCTAGAACCATGGTGTTATCCAAGGTTATCGTACTAAATGCTATAGAAGAACCATATTTTTTCTTTATGAAACAAAAATGTACTAATCGTGTAACATGTCGGTGCTTAAAAAGAATTCACCATTTCAAGCAAAAGCTGCTAAAGAAACAGAAGATGAAGTAAGTAATATTTCTGTTTTTAACAATGTATCAACTCCGGAGAAGTTTTCTCCGATTCCAAAGACTTAGAATCAGATAATCATAACTCCAAAAATACCTTTGGCAAATAACCAGCATTTTAATAGCTCTCTAAGAGGATTTATAAATAGTTATTCCTCTAACAGAATCATTATAAACTCAGCGAGATCGATAGATAATACCTACCGCATCTATCTTGTAAACTCTGATATGGTTAAAGAATACATAAAGTAATCAACGAAGCACTTGGATCACATAGCCTCTATAATTTATAAGCCTATCCAGCCTACCCAGGTACTTAATCAGCAGTCCCTCGCTGCTTGAACTGATGCTTACCACATCTAGCGTGATTCCGCAAATACACGATCTTCAAGGCCTATGAAAAAAAGCACCTAGCGAAGAAGTCGACGTCCACCACGCAGATTGCCAATCCTAGTTTCAACGATGTTACAAGAAGCACATGTTTAAGTATGGATGAAATCATGAAGATAATCGACATGAAAATCTTTGAAAGCATGAAATTGATGGAAACATTGATCAGGAGTCTGGCAGAGGCTGTGCTGACACCTCCTACAATTCCGACGAATTTCGTTCAAGCTTCCTCTAAATGAGCCTCGCCCAGAGGGGCGCTTCCCACTTTGAATGACAAAGAAGGGCGAGAAGTGGAAAATTAAGGGGCATTATAATAATGACCCAGTAAAGAATAGGTCGGTGTTCCCGATGTTAGGACCAGAGGGAGGAAGGGCAATCTTCCATTCTCTGGCTCCAACTAGGGTTGTTCTGCTGTCCCTCTTAGTGACACCAATTGCATAGGACGTACTCCAAAACCGTTTTCACTGAACATGATTTAGTGAAATTCGGTAGATGCTTCTACCCGTAGCCTTTTATTTGGTCAAAATGTAAGTTCTATAGTCCTTCAGAAAACTAGATCTATCCAGTCATCCCTGGACATTACTCGATTTTTACAAAAGTACATAACTACCCACTTTACTCCGTATATAAACCCACCTCACTCCTCTTCATCTCAAGGTTTTCAACCTTTTGTTAAGAGCCATTTAAGATCTTCCTTCTTACATAACTATTCTTGATCAGCCCTATCTTGTTTAGCGATAATACTCTGAAAGAACGGTAAACGTATCAGCATAGTGAACATCTATATTCGGCCTGGAGAGATTTTCAAGAACCGTGACTGTGATGAACTATAGAAGCTTTATTGAATACATCTAGAAATCTAAGCACCATGTTTAACAATCACTACATTCACCCCGCCAAATATAATCGTTTAAATACGTGGAATGATTTCTCTTCCGCTACGGTCTTAGTGAACTGTGTGATAATTCGTTCATATCATGCCCTGGTTCTGGTACATAGGAGAAATCTTCTTCGTCAATCGAGTTATTGTTCATCTTCTGATCAGACAGAATATCTTGAATGTGCTCCTCATTTGTAGTATCATTCGATTGATTGGACAGACCATTATAAGCATTGCTTGATGTAGTCAGTTTCGCGCCTCCGGGAGCTACGTCTCGTAGAGAAACAAAGCTCTCCCGATTATCAGGATATCTTACAACAGCATGCTTCGGATTAGCGACTACTAGCTTTGCTGTTTCCACTAGAGTCTCGAATTTAGATTTTCTAGCGTGTCGCTTTACTAGTATATCTTCTAACTCAAACAGCCCATCAGACATCGGTATTTCACCATTAGTCTTATGTGGATATGTAAAAATTCGCTCATGGGGTTTGATTTGTTGCAGTTAACAACAATGACTTTATACTATTAAGGATTTTTGGGAGTATAGTCTCTCAAGCGTTCAAATGAAGTGATTGACTCATTAAAGTGTCAGAAACTGCCCTCCAGATAGTGGAATTAAATCTTTCACATTGTCCATTGCCCCTTGGATTATATGGCGAAGTTGAAATACTTGCAATACCATGTTCGTGCAGGAAACGGCGTGTATCAGAAGACAAGAATGAGGTGCCTCGATCCGAGTGAACATAATTTGGACATCCAAATATCCCGAATATTTGACGAAGACAGCGACATACCGTTTAAGATGACATATCTGAACAAGGAAATGCAAAAGTATAGCGACTAAACTCATCTACTGCAACGAATATGTATTTATTTCATGTTCTACTTTGTAGAGGCCCTATAAAATTCAGGCACAACCACTCAAAGGGTCTGGTAACTTTGATTACATGGCAATCCTTTGGAAAAGCGAATTTTGGTTTGCAACATTTACAGGCAACGCATTGTTTACACAATCTTTTTATCTCTTCCATTGAGTATACAAGATTTCGAGATCTAACGTAGTGTGACAAACGCCTAATTTCAGGATTGCATAGCATCTCTTGCATCCGCATTAAGTTATTTGAGATACTTATTTAGCTGCATGTTCGCGTAAGTGCATCAGCAGGGACGTTTAAGCTTCCAGGCGATAAAATATATCGAAATCGAAACACGCCAATTCGACTTTCCAGCGCTCAATATTGTCATTTTTGATTTTATTCTGTTTTCTAGGATGGAAAATAGAGCTCACTGATCTCTGATCGGTTAATATATTGAAGTGCTTACCAATAAGAAAATGTCGCCATTTGAGAAGGGATTCAACTATTGCCTGGGCCTCTTTCTCCACGGAAGAATATTTCCGCTCTTATTTCGACAATCGTCGTGAAAAGAATGATATAGGTCTTCCATCGCCGTTAAGTGTAGCTGCTATACTGACATCGGAAGCGTCTGTTTCAACTGTCAATGATTTAGCATCATCTATGTGATACAAAGACGCCTTTGCTCTATCCCTTTTGAGATCCTCGAGAGATTGCAAGGATTCAGGACTGAGAGGAAAGCTCGTAATCCCACTCAAGAAATTGATATTTTCTGAATAATTAGGGATACAGGAGGAATAATATGCAAATATACCCATTATGCGTTTGAGTGACTTCATATCATCAGGAGCGGAAATTTGGAGTAATACGGATAGCCTTTCCGGGTCCGGCTTCAGGTTACCTTGTGTGACCAAATATCCCAACAGTTTTACTTCAGTCAGCCCAAACTCGCATTATTGCTCAGTTAATGTTTGGCCAATCTGTGAAGCAACATTCTTAAATTTCCCAAGATTCTTGTCTTGTCCTACCACAAATAATGTTGTTATCAAGGTAAACGTCAGTATCCCTCAAATCCCACTTTTTAATAAGTTGATTCATCGCTCTAGGAAAACATAATACCGCGTTCTTTAGTTCGAATGGTAGTCTATTGAAATGATATAGTCTAATATTGGCTTCAAAGCCTATAAACATACGATCATCCTCGTGCAACTCGATTTGATGATATGCAGATTGAAGGTCGATCGTTGAGAAGTATTTGAATTTCCTAATTTCCAACATCAAGTCTTGAAGGTTAAGTAAGGGATATGCATTCAGCATTGTATATTTATTGTTCGGGAATAATCGATTACTAGCCGATTTCTATGTCGATCAGGATGAACCACTAGAACCTGCGCTCGCCATGGAGTAGTACTTGGTTGAATAATACCGTCTTTGAGCAACTTTGATATTTCAGTTTTGATAAACGCTCGATCATAAAAACTGAAGCGACGCGATCGAACAGCAATGAGTTTGTGATCACTCGTCAGATGTTGGAAAGGTCGAACAGGGCTTATTTTTGCACACTTCAGGCGTGCAACTACTAAATCTGATTCTGGTCCGTGAAGTAATAATTGGAAGCTGTTGTGACGCTGCATAAATTCCACACCGAGGATTATTTCCACACAGAGTTCGTCAATGACGTGAAATTTAACGTTCTGGTAGAACTTTCCATTATACTCGATTGTAATAGATACTTATCCTCTTGTAGTTGATTTCAAATTGTTAGTAGCAATTATTATCTGTTTTCAGCTGTTTAGGAGATTAAGCTTAAAGCGCCTCGCAATTTCAGATCTTATGAAGTTGCTACAACTTACTGTATCAAACAAACACGACTGTTGAATATCACTAATTTTCACAATTCCATTACTCCGTGATTCGTAAGATGTTAGGGCAAGTGTAGCCACTTTATTTCCATTCGTCTCGAAGACGGAAGATCGGCATACTTTTGCAAAGTGACTGACTTTATGGAATTTCCGACATGTTGATTCCTTGGCTAGATACTGATCTACGATGTTTAACAGAACTTCCACAGAAGAAGCACCTCCAATTTCTTTTCGCAGATACTGCCATCATGCATTCAACTTCTTCTGATTGCAAATCAATACTGTCTTTTCCGGATTCTGGATGAATTTCAGTCATCTTTGCAGATCGTAGGTAAAGTCGTTCGTTTGCAATAGCTCGTTTCTCCGCCATCTCCATCGCTTTTGCCGGGGCGATTTCGTCTAATAGTTTTAGTAGGTTACTCTCCGTAAGCTTTTGTCTTATTTTAGATGAGCCTATTCCAATAATAAAGGCGTTCAGAATCGCTTGGTCACTGTGATCAGCTGCCGAAACGTCAGTGAAATTACATTCATTAGCTAGTTGTTTCAAAGCATTAGCGTATTGTTGAATGTCTGCGGATTCATTTTGGTGTCGAGCGTACAGCATATATCGCGCGTATACCACGTTGACGGATTTATCAAACATTGTTTTCAACAGCTCGATAGCATCATCATAAGTTTCCGCGTGTTGAATTGAATTTGAAAATTTCAGAGCACACAAAATTGCGAAATATAGTCAATTTGATAGCATGTGTTGCATTAATGTAAGCCACAAAAGTCTCGAAAGTAGCAAGCCAATGTCTCTATCGATCTGTAGCGCCCTGATCGTCAGATATTGCCAGTTTGGACGGCTGTAAATATTACGAGTTGTCTACATCGTTTGTCGATGCTGGCAGTCATGATAAATGTATTCAATAAATTGTGATGAACCATAGAAGCTTTATTGAATACATCTATAAAACAAAACAGAATGTTAAAAAATCACGACAGTGACCTACTGGATCGTATATTAGGTAACAGTCATGACATGTTACTTGGTGACTTCAAAGACATACCTGATCATTGGATTAATGCAGCATTTCGCAGAACCAGGAACGAATATTTTATTCATAAACTACCGCTCCTCACCTTTCATTGCACAAAACCAAATTCTCTCCTCAACATTCTACTGATACATATGAAGTTGTTGTTAAAGCCCTTTGTATTGATCAGCAACGTCAACAGTTGTCCCCTCCACGATCTACTTCTTTGGCGGTTAGATGAAAATACGTTGCTGAGTTAGAGCAGACGCGAAAGGAACGGTCGGATAGATATGAGGCGAACCATGCTACGGAGGAGGAAGAAAAGCCGTAATCATAACGAAGGCGAGAAAGGAGGACGGAGTGGTCGACAATGTCGAATGCGGAGGAGAGGTCGAGGGAGATGAGAACACTATATAGAGCCTTGTCTCGAGAAATGAGTAAGTCGTTGTACACTTTTATGCATGCGATTTCTGTCGAGTGATTAGAGCGGAAAGGGGATTGGAAAGGAGGGTACAGATTGGATGAGGAGAGATAAGCGTTGATTTGTATTAAGATGAGGCGTTCTAAGAGCTTAGAAAGAGTAGGGAGTAGCGAAATGGGGCGATAGCTAGAAGGTAGGGAGGCGTCGAGCGATTGTTTTTTAAGGAGGGGACGAACGATTGCGGATTTCCAGTGTGAAGGGAAGATACGGCTGCGGATGGACGAGCTAAACAAGGTTGTGAGAAATGGGAATATCGATGATCATATAGATTTTAATATCTGGGTAGGCAGGGGATCGGCGGGTGAGGTTTTGTTGGGCAAGGACATGAGGACAGATGATATTTCTGTAGGTGAGACAGGGAGAAGATGAAAGAGTTCCGGAAGGATGAGGCTAGGCGGGGCAGAGTGGGATAGGATGGAGACCGGGGTGTGAGAGAGCAGCGTGGATACTTTAGTCTGGAGAAATGACGAATAATCATTAGCATTGATGTTGCACGGCGTAGAGGAACGAGCAAGGATTGAGTTAAAAGTATGCCAGAGAGTCTTAGAGTTGAATGAAGTGATGATTTTATGCTGCCAGAAGGAGTTGCATTTGACAAAGTTTTGGAGAAGTCACTATCCCATCACAATTATGAAGCCACTCAATCTCCCCAACCAATCACTTATTGGGGTGATTTCAGGAGTAGGAAATTATATATTGCAGGTATCCTGAACTCCTGGGGGCCACTTTTGGATACCTCCACAACCAGAGCGCCACTTTCCACTCAGATCTGTCAGCTTTTGACAGTCAGTCAGAGAAAGGAGTTCGCCATCACAATGCTTTTAGCCACCGCTTCCGACATAGAAAGCATAAACATTAGCCGAAGGGTATTTTTAACTAAGACGAAATCTATTACATGTCCTAAAGATCTGCGGATCATTTCGATTCAAAAATCCCTCATCTCCATCCATGAAAAAGCGTTTGCGCGTAGAATATGTCCCAATCTATTTAGGCATAATTTAATCCCACCACATTTTCATGGGTTTGTAAAAAGTCGCTCGGTTCATTCAGCTATTGGAGAAGTACATCGGTTTTGCTAAGATAACAGTCATTAGCTTGCTTTGATGGTTTTACTTGACTTTTCCGCTGCATTTGGCCGTATCTCCTAAATTGCTAGCAGGGTAGAGATTTTGCTGTACACCAATCATTTTTCTATAAAGACGACCCTGATGCACGTCAGTTCTATCCTATCCGTCAGTTCTATCAAGCCTCCCCGCTTTCTCCTATCGTACACTTGCTGCTTCCATTATACTTTTTATAGCTTTCAAACTCGAACAACACATAGTGGCTTAAGTTGATGATATGTCATCAGCTTAAGTCAACATATATGTTTTCTGGATGAAGGTGCAAATGTTTAGTCTCGGACATCAGCCTTTTTAAGATTAAAAGACAAACTAACCCAATTTAATCTTCTTCTAAACTCCTCCGAAAAACAGGTGGTGATCTTTAAGGGCGCCCCGGGCAAAATTAAAGATACTATCACTCATCTTTCTCCATTTTGAATAATCAACCACTCCCAGTCTTTACACATCGAGTAAAATACATGAGTTTACCATTACGGAGAAATAGTCGGCCGTATTATACTTTAATAGATTCAAACGTGTGTTAAATAGAGCTAGATGGGCCTTGAACCGATCCCAACAACTGTATTAAAGAGGGAGTGCTCAGGTGGGCTTATAGTACACCTGGGCAATCTCGGGATTAGTCTTCTATCAAGAGGACGTCCCCCTGAGTGGTTGCTCAAGCTTTTCATATCGTGATTACCTACTATTGTCTGCTTCTACTGGACTCTCTGGTGTATGAGAGACCCTGAGTGGTTCAGCCGAAGGGCGGCGGGTTAATGTATGCTGGCTGGCGCTAATCCCAGTGTCAGTTTTAATGAAGACTGTTTTGATTTCATTATGATTGTCGTCGAACATTTTGTTTTTGTCTTTTCATATTAGGTGCATGCTTTTGTGAACGAAAGGCTAGTTTTTAGTTTCGAAAATTTGTTCGTGTTCCTAATGATGGTGATTGAGCTCGTTGAAATGTAGACTGTTTTGAATAAAATTTATTTGTTATTGGTTTCGAAATTAAGTAATATTTTTATTATACAGACAATAATAGATTTGATTTTAATGATACCATATATTTGCGTCTGGAACAAATTCTCTCGATTAATGCGATATTAAAAAGGTTTATAACGTTTTACACAAGGCAGTTTAAATTGGCATTTTGAAATCGTCCAATTATTTTATTTTTAATTCAACATGACAGAAATATACTTTTACTCTTCTAGGTATTTAGAAGAGTAAAAATTATATTTGTATTTATCTGTGATTGCATAATGCTGCTTTTCTCAAGCAGTTTTAGATGTGCTTTAAAGATATTATTATTCTAGCTGACTTCGCCATAAGTGATGTGTATTTGCTTGCGTATGTTTTTTACACCAACTACATATGTGAGTTCAATATCTAAAAAGCATGTTGCCGAGTATATTAAAAATTGAGCACGAGATAAACCATCATTGTATACTATCTTAAAATGTTACAACAAGGCTATCGTGTTCTAACAGCACTTCGTGTTTCTCGATGAGTTCCAACAAATAAGGGCAAGAAGTGGAAAATTAAGGGACATTATGATAATGACCCAGTAAAGGATAGGTTGGTGTTATTGATGTTAGGACCGGAGGGATGAAGGACAACCTTCCATCTTATAGTCCAAACTAGTGGGTTCCGCTGTTCCTCTTAGTGCCGAGTATATTAAAAATTGAGCACGAGATAAACCATTCTTATATATTATCTTAAAATGTTTCAACAAAGATATCCAACAGCACTTTGTGTTTCTCGATTCTTATATCCGAGAAACAATTCTAGCAGGACTAATTTACAAATTCTGATTAAATCAGCAAATTATATAAAATTGTTGTGTGTATTAAAGCAAGTAATATATATACAAAGAAGGTTGTCTATCGCCCGTTTTCAATCATGTAGTGCATCGCCCCTTTTCTGTTTGACCATACTATCAAATAGTACATCATCTAGTTCCTGTTTGACCATACCATCAGGTATTGCATCGTGTGGTAATTGCTTAATTTTGATTAGTAAATTGCTAAATTAAATGACAACGAGCATTTTTTATTCAAAGCATAACCAAATAGGTTTCTAATTAAAGATTGATTAGCATCAATTATCATTTGTGCCATTTCATTAAATAAGAATTGTCTTAGTCGTTATAATCAAGTACGTACAATCTGCATTCCTTAGATAAATGCGAATAGTTTTATAGGATCGCAAAATTTCAAATGTTTGATTACGTAAATCTAACGTTGCTTTATTATTATCACAGTAATGACAATAAAAATTTGTATAATTTTTACGATTCGATGATTTTATTTTGTAGCTAATGTCTTGTTTGTAGTTCTTAATGAGGAATAAAGAACATTTTTTATCTGCTTTTTTAAAAATTGCGACTAGTCTTCAAAATACATCAAGAAATTTCAAACGTATAATCACGAAAATCAAACATTGCTTTAGCATGTGCATCCTTAGTTGAAGTAGAATTATGTATATATTTAACGCTGTTGTTCATAAATGTTTATGCAATTCATAAAATTAATGATTTAATATTATTATATTATAATTAAATATACCATATTTAAATGTGATCTTATATTATCTCACCACTTAAATGTCATCATTTTTTAACATAAAAAGTTTGGTATTAAATATAGTGACTTTAATGAGTTCTTTAACTATCGAAAAATTTCCAATTTTACATTTTGACAATTCTTTAAATAATTAATTCAAAATACTGGTATATGTGAATATTTCTATAAATACGAATTGTATATGTTACTGTTTATACGACTTTTACCAATAAATAGTAAAGATATTCATATATAAGCAGTTATTATAATAGCTCTATATCTCTAATATAGTTTTATGTATGTAAGTATAAAATTATATTTAAGTTATAAATGTGTAAGTACGTGGTATATATTAGTAAAATATTAATATATTTAAATGTATATTTAAAATTAAAATAAATTAAATGTAAATTATTTAGATGTAGAGATATTTTCAAAATAAAATCGATTAAAATAACTTAAAATCAACAAATTATAAATATGCTTTAAATTTTACATATTTTAAACATTTGAATTTAAAAGCTTAAAAATGTTGTATATATTATTAAAATATTTAAATGTATATTCAATATTTAAATAAATTTATTAATGTAAATTTATATAAAAAATATAATAAACACCTTAAAAATTAAATTGTTGGAAATAAAACTTATAGTCGTTTGGTTTCTAGTTTGATCAACTAAGCAAGATAATTTTAGAGTAATTTACAATTTTGATAAATTAAAATAGATTAAAATAAATTAAAATATTAGTGAAATATTCATATTAACGCTGTTGGATCATTAACGCAATTCACAAAATCAATGATTTAATATTATTATATTATAATTAAATATATAATATTTAAATGTGATCTGATATTATCTCACCACTAACATGTCATCATTTGTATTAAATAAAAAGCTTAATATTTAATATAATGACTTTAAAGAGTTCTTTAACTTAACATGATTGCATATGTGAGCTGAAATACTTCTGCTTGTGGCACGACATTACACAGGTATTGTTTCTATTCTTGATACAGCATGGCGCCTGGGGGTGGTCTCATAAGCTGCTGACCCAGACGTACATTTCACCTTTCGACCCTTATTATATATCTTATACTGTTTTTATTTTAACACAATTATTGCTTTGTGATAAATTAATTTACGCGTACTATTTGTTACACCTTTTCATATTTTAATATGGAAATAAATTTGCAACCCAAATCACTTTATATTAGGTGTCCCTAAATATATGTTTCCTATACATGCCGATAAAATTATATATAGTACTTTTTTTGTTAATATCAGCTTACCAAACTGCGCCCACAGAAACTTATAAAGGGCACTTCACTTTATCTTCTATTACTTATAGAAGATATATCCACTTTATATGGGTGCGCAAAGTATAATATTGATTTTAAAGTGTCATAGGTCAACATTTATCTAAAACCCTAATGTTATTCGAGATATATACTAAATAGCTGTAGCATTAAAGGAAATTACATACATTAAAGACTGTTCAAGTTTCCGGTGTCATATTAAATTCAAAAGAAGGTACTAAAACATTAATAATGCAAAATAGTTTTTCTGGTGATTGCAGCAATTAACTGTATTAAATTTGATGTTTGATAATAAGATAAAATCAATTGCAGAATAAAACTGTTTAAAAGATTTTTAAGACCTATTGAAAGTTAAATGAGTTGAAAGGAATTGTTCAAAATTTATTAAATATACAGCGAAGTAAGAACTTTGTTTTAAATACAGCATTTAAATCAATTGAATTAGAGAATTATTAAGTTTAAGTTTTTAATTTTCAAAAAATTAATAATTAAAATGCATTTTTATAAACCCTATAATGTGAAAATGAAGTAGCAACGATACGCGTGTAATAGACTATTAAATTTGACGATTGATAGAATTCCGCTTTTACCTGTGACCCATTATTTATAAATACTGCCTTCTATAGATACATTTATGGCAACAAATATATGAACATCTTACAACATATTTATCTAAATGTAGTTTAATTAAGGCGTTTTACTAAAAGCACACAGTAATAAAGGTCAGAAACTTGTTAAAATTAATTAAAAATTTCGAAATAATAAAAAGCTAAAATGTTCACTTTCCTAATATGTAGCAGAGCAAAATAAATGGGAATTTTCTCTTCATTATTCCTATAAGCGTGAGTATTCTTGCTCGAATTTCCTTGGGGTTTCTTGTCTTTTTCAAAATTTCAAATACTTTCCATCTGATTAGGGCATCTTTATCGTCTAGCTGATTTTCAATAAGCTTACACTCGATGTCATAAATTGTTGCCTGCGACCTTCTATCAATGTAAAGTATGCAAAGTAACTGTTCAATTAGATCAAGACCTATTGGCCGTAATTCATTTAAACAATTTTCAAATGACTCATAGATGCATAATGCTTGTTCACTTGTCGGTGCCTGCACAAGTTGGCTGCGATAAACAGTTGTCAAAACGTTAATACACGCTGATATGGATAAAGTGTCCTGTTCTTGCTCAAATGTAATATTACTGAGTAAGGAACATAGCGAGCTGTTAATTAGATTAGACTCATCCTTTGAAAAGTAGATGGCGCAATCTTGCACTTTAAAAATTTCATTAAGTACCGTGATGGCAGCTCTTCTACAAACATGACTGGCCTTCGTATTGCCCGCTATCAACTCAGTGCCAAATAATAGTGGCTTTATTATGAGTTGATAAGTTAGCTTGGAAAACCGTGCAGACATTATTGAGTATCCGAACTCGTGTAAATTTAGCAAACAAAGCAGTAATTGATTTAAGCTCATAGCTTGACCATAATGATTTTCAACAGGATGGTTCAAAATGATTTCGATAAAATCAATTATATTTTCAATTGAACTTGTATATTCATTATCGCGTTCTTTGTCCTTCACAAAAGTTTGATCGACAGTAACATTCTGATCGACTGTTATCTGATGAAAATAAGGTGAACACAATTCTAAGATCGATACAACGAAATTGACTTCTCTTTTGTTTTGTATAGTGTTGCTGCTGTTCAGATAGTGTAATCTACATCGGTCTATGATTTTGCTTAAAATTGAATTTATTGAATTGTCAGATGACGACAAAAGCCTTTTGAATATCAGATCGAAAGCTCGTTTACAATACGGTTTCATGTTATGTATGCACGAATGTGTCCAAATTAGCCAAAATAAGTTATCATTGATAGACGTATCGTCTTCTGGTAAGAAACAAGCTAACTGTATAATTTGAGGTGCCATCGATTCACACATTGTGTTCTCCGTAGTTTTATTAGTTAGCCAGTCGAAGAGATTTACCAAAAGCAGGTTATGCAAGCTTGCTTTCAGGTCAATAGCCTGGTAGACTAGGGAATTAAGTGTTCTTAGAAATGAACATAACTTGTGAGGATTTGAATTTTCGTTGATTTTCATCAGCTGTAAACAGTTTGATATGAGCTGCTCCCCTGGTAGAAAATCAAGCAAACATTTACAAGCTTGCTCAGCACATGTAAGTGAACTTTGTTCAGCAAATGCACTTACAAGTAAGTTGACAATTTCTATTTGCTTGTCGACCAGTTTATCATTGCAGTGAACTGTAAGTGTTGCCAACAATCTTAGGTCATTTACAATATCCGAATTACAATATGCAGTGTTTCTTTTTAGCATGTCGATTTGATACGAAGAACACTGCTTGACCAGTTCAGAGTTTCCAACGTTGATTGAACCTGAGAACACGGAATCACAAGCATATTGCTCTTTTCCGTTGTTAGCCTTATGCCTTTCACTATGATTTATTCCAACTTTCCACCACAGCTGGCGAACCTCACGTTGTACTACTACTGACTGATCGGACAGCAGATAAAGGAACAGATTAAGTACATATGGTAAGCCACCAGACTGATCTTCATCTTTCAGCATCCAGTTGGCCAAGTAATTAGCTAATGTTATTCTTACCTTTTCAGATTGGTCATTAATTGATGTAGCTTTAAGAGTTAGGCATATATCAAAAATAACGGGAAGAGTTGAATGGAACATCAGAGTGCAGAGGCTTGTTACTGCGTCATTTCGACATTTACTGTACCTACTTCGTAAGTATTTCGAAATTGATCGCTCAATTTCTAGACATGTGCCTTCATTGAAATTAATTTTTTCAACTATCTGCTGAAAAAAATCACAAAACCAATGGAATGTATGAGAATTACAAATATTGGATACTAACTCCAATGTAAGATTTTCAATTCGCTGTTGATATGACTTAAATTCCAGCGCATTCAGTCTTTGAGCGATTATTGTAAGACACTTTAAATAATCGATCACGGTATTGTCAGATTTGACTAATTTCACACCGGGTGAATTAAAAAGGTGTGTCGCTGCGTAGTTAAAAAATCTTGTATGCTGTGCAGGGACGTCCACTAGAATTTTGTGCAATGTCGAAACCAAGGCACATTGTTTTTCTGAGCAATGCAGTTGCTTTATACATAATTGTAGCTGTTCAAATTGAGCATCTACGACGAAAGATGGCGATGACAGCAAGCATTTAGATGACTGTTCATTACACTGAAACGGATTTGAAATTGCTTCCATTATAGCTATTTTACCTTCCTACAATTTAAACTTAAATTTGGCGCTAAAATATGCTTGCTCTATGCGATATTTGCAATCTAATTTAATTTTGTATGTTAGTGCTGATATTTATAAGGAAAATAATATATAAGATTATATTATATTAAATATAATCTTATATAATCTTATAAAAGATAACATTATTTATATTAAATAATATAAAATATATTTATATATTAAATATTTATATATAATATAAATATTATATTTACTTCATACATAAAATCCTATGTTGTAAATTGAAAAGAAAATAATTTCTTTATCCAACTTTGCAATAATTAAGTGATAGCACCATTAGGTATACAAGCACAATTACAATCGAAAAGAGACAAGTGCGTGAAATGTAACTAACCAATACAATGGGTAATATAAAATTTAAGAAACAAAGAAAATAACTAAATTTCAGATAGCCTATCATATAATTTAATAGTACGGATCAATATTTTCGAATGCATAAATTCTTTTATATTTTGCAAATTTAATTGAAATCATATCTGATTTCAAGTTAAATCTGCGTTGGTAGGGGAAGGTGCTACCTTCATTTTAAAAACCTACCTATTTTGAGATTATTTATTATTTTAAATCATCGTCTATAGTTTGTTTCCTAATTTTAAGTTGATATACCTGTTCAGTCATTGTTACTATTGAAATTTTGATGTCTTTTTATTCTGCACGCTACTTTAATCCTATCTATAAGTAAACAGCAGTATGCTACATTTCAGTATTGGTTGACCTCATCAGCCACTGATCCAATACCTACGTGTCACGTTTCGGTCTCTTAAAATTGGCTAACAATCACTCGACTCGCCTGCTTTGGCATTTAAATTGAATGAAGTATTTTCTTGTTACATTCTACCTATATTTGCAATTACTTGCTATTCTGAAACTTGGCATCTATAGATTGTTTCCTAATTTATGGAAACAATTTTTGTTTTGGAAATTATTAGGAAACAGGAAATTTTTAAAACTAGAATTTTTTCATAATTTAATTATTTATTTCTTATATTTGTTTATATAATATATTTATATATATATTATATAAATATATAATGAATAAGGTTGTCAAATTATTTTTAAATATTATTGCAATAATATAATAATATAATCCTTTTAATTGTAGTTTTAATGTTGGATGTCCCTCATTCAACTAGTATGCTGTGTCAACCATTCGATTTAATGAATACTTCTTTTAATTTTGACAATCTTTTAAGCCAGACGCAAAAGAACGACGATAACAGTAATAGATACCGTTTCGTCATCACAATGACTCATCAGTGCCTGATCCCTCCCACTGCTGGATGTAGAGAAGGACTAGCAGACGGCAAAAAAAACGAACTAAATTAAATTAACAAACAAATTAAAATTTAATTAGTGCATAATTACTTTGTTAATGTTTAGATTAAAATATTAGAACCGAAACGAAAGTTTAATGTGTAAGTTATAATAAAGCAACATTTTGCTGTGACTTTAAATTAAAATCAAAATTAATACTTAAACCATTGAATAAAACCAAAGCTTGGTATTAATTGATGTAGAATTGAAGCATTTTATGAGCTAATATTTTATCTTTTATTGCTAATCACAAAATGAAATAATGAAATAGCATTGTTTTACTATTAATGAAAAATGGTAAAATTATAAAATCAATGTTTTCAATTCATTTGATGAATTGATTACAATGTATCAAAAATTAATGATCCAGAAGTTATATACCAATCAGCCAAAGTAGCTATAAAAGAAATGAAATTAACCAAAATCGGGCAAATGACTTTGAAAGTCATCTGATAATGACAGCAAATTATTTTTTTTGTAAATACAAAAATATTATTTATTATCGAGTATTAATTTATCAAACATTAATAATCATATTATTAAAACAATTTCATTTAACGATAATTTCTATTATTAAATACTCAGATTGATTAAATATACATTTGATAATTTTAAGTGAATTTAAAGGTTAAATTCACTTAAAATGTTAATATTAAATTCACATTTTAATTACATATATATTATAGATATAAAATATAATATGTATAATATTTTATACATATTATATTTATATATAATTAATATTTATTAATAATATAATTAATAAGATATTAATATAATATATATATGTTCTCTACAAGGACACCAGGCAGTATTCTATATATTATCATCAGACCAAGATATAGAACCGAATTATTCTCACAATATTCAATGTCGCTACGTATGCCCAGTCATCCTATGTGTAACGACAAACTTTAACAATGGCAGACGCGTTTCGCTCTAACTAAGCTCATCAGTACCGTGGCCACAATTATATATATTATATATAATACAATTATATATAATTGTAATATAGAAACAAGGAAAAAGTGCTGTACAAAAAATAACGTTTGACAGTCTACGTTTCGAGTGGTAACCATGTTGTATGATCGAGAAGAATTCCAGTCCTTATTTTTGCTTCTACATTTTATGAAGTTAATTTCAATTTTCAATGTTTCATAAAGTGTTGTCGAACAAGACCGGATGGTGTAAATTCCTGTTAATATTTCCTTATTAATATGTCAAAAACCACTAACATCCCGATGTTTGTCTTCACCACATGTGCTCCACATGTGGTTTTGCTCGTACGAGTTCATTTTTTGAGACATTTCGAATTGCTAATGATAATCCGTGGAACTATAAACAGAAATTAAAAATAAAAAATAGTTTTGTTTAAACTATAAACATAACTATAAAATCCGGTGGAAGGGAACTATAAACAGCTTTAATTATTTCTGTCAACTTGACTAAGGCCGGGTGGTATTTAAATACTACAACAGTGCATTTGTATAATGTCTAATTAATTTTTCTTAAGGGAGATCTTGTTTCTCGAGATATTCTTTCTATTATCCGATAGACTTGAGCACTTCTGTATCCTTGCTTAACGTGGTTTAATTGTAAACACATTAAATGACAATTACGTAGTTGTCGATGGGTCTTATTTATATATTCTTGCCTATCCCATATGACAAATTGATTGGCCGTGTCAGCCTTCTTTATTACTACGTCCTTCATTTGCAGCAGTTCTCTCATAGCTTTTTTGTGCAATAGTTAGGTTTTTAGAGTAACTTTCACTTGGTTTAATATCTAATTTAATAGAAAATAGTTGTTTATTTATGATGTCTTCAAGATTGTTTTTGTTAGCCCATCTGCTGTTTTAATGGGCAACCGTTGTAAGTTTAAACTTAGATCATACCTTGAAAATTCCCTTACGGCCGGACGGAAATTTAGTCCTATGTCTAATATCTTTATTTGATGCTCTGTAATCTATCTGTTTGAAAAGTTGCTGAAATTGTATTCAGATACCACAAGACAAATCCTTTGCATACGTCGATTGATAAATCGTCGATCAGAGGCCACCAAAGTAGCATGTCATAAAAAGTAGCTGCATTTTTGTCATGTATCATATCCACACTTATTACATGCGTTTGGATGTAGTCATTTTCCGAGATTTAGTTTTTGACAAATTTATGGAATTGAGCATTCGTCCTTAATACGAGGATAATTTTAAGCTATAATTAGCTGATTAAACATTGCTAGCACAACAGCAAATTGGCTATTAAATTAGATAAGCAATTAAATAATTAATAATTCAATAATTAAATGCCACATTTTCTTTATTTATTTTTATATTTTTTATGTAGTCACATTTTTATGCCCCTCGTCGAAATGCGGTTAATAAATTGCGGATTAATAAATTAAATATTATAAATAATGAATTTAACCGAATTTTAATATGCTGTAGGCGATGACTAATTATTATCCAACTTCTTAATAATAAAATTAATCAATTTCAGATGTTCTAAATTAATATTCGTCTAGTGACGGCTTCCAGTTGCGTATTTAAACGCAATCAAAAATAATCCACATTATTGATTTATAAAATTTTGGTGTAAGCGAAATTTTATAAAACTCCGACGTGGAGATTTATCCCTTCAAGTAATCATCCATGTTTAGCGGTGCTGAAAATGCATCGTACAGCCAATATTTGGAGCGACATGACGACAGCAGTCGGCAGTTGAGAATATTCCCGACTAAATTGGATTCTAATCGATTTTCGGTTACAGAATGTACATATGACTATAAGATTCTTCTAACAGAGAAACAAAAGCAAATAGTGTATGAACAGGAGAAAACGCAGCAACAAGACGACAATTTTTCATCAAATGTTGAATCCTCACCGTCATCGTCTAAAGAAAAACAATGCATCACTTGCTATGATAAGATGAAGAAACCTGATGATAAGGTTGTGTTATTGCCACCACCGTGCCCAAATGAATTAAAACGTAAGCCAAGGTTCTCTGTTATCACACTAAAAGAAAGCATTTACTCGGAAGACTGTGGAAAAGTTTCGAACCAGCATTGTCATAATAGACAGGGCAGATTCATCGTTAAATCTGTAATAGGCACAATAGCTTCGTCAGAAAATGACGTCAACGAAACGACTATTGTCAATAATTTCGCACAGCCAGAATCAGCTACTACAACAGTACAGCGTGTCATTCAACGTAGCATGTCTGAATCGAAAAACGTATATCAGAGCAATCAAATGTTAAAGGTACGTGTGTATAATTTACATATTTTATCATTAAGTATCTAGCGTATTGTCAACAACGTTGCAGTCACTCATAATTGTTGTTTTACCAAGAATAATGTGCAAATACTTAATAATCTAATAAATTGCACAGATTAATAAATTAAAAAATATGATTTATTGTTGTGTTCACTAATAATTCAATATATGAACCAAATATACCAAATATATGAATTAGTATATTTAATAAAATAATATAAATTAATGATAAATTAATGATTGATAGTAACTTATATTACTTTTTGGTAGGGGATCGTATTCTAACGATCTATTAGAAACTTATGTGTGTGATCCGCTATCCAGATCACTGTTTTTCAGGATGCCACTCGCAATTAATGTTTCTGATTTGATTGCATCTATGAGCTAAATTACTTCTGATTGTAGCACGACATTATCCTCAAAGGTTGTGTTCCTATTCTTTATACAGAAATGTATATCTACACCACTGGCGCAGCCAGCCCAGTAGATGTAGCGTTGAATCGCGATACAGACGTCCTGAGTTCTAATCCGATCAGCACCAGTGTAAGAATCGAAATGTGAAATGTAGGTCAGCAGTTGATGATACTTACGAAACAATACTTGTTAGGATAATGTCGTGCCAATATATATACTTATCTACTTCGCAGAGGTTGTTGCTGACTGTTCGCTTCACCACTCGTTGTATCTAAAACTGGTTAACTCCGACTTTGTGGAATGAAACAACGGCCAGGATTCCTAATGGAATTCGTAATGTAGTATTTATTAAATTAGCATTGTTATGTATTATATATAGTATTATATATAATAAATGGTTTGTTATGAAGCATTTGCAAAACTATCTAACCATTAACGTCATCCTGATCCTACGTTAGCACTCATTAGATCATCAGATCGCAGACACTGATCACTAACGACTAGCTGGATTCCTTTTGAGCGACTGGCTGGATTCTTTATAGATTAACCATATTAAAATGTTGAAACGTTAGTGTTATATGTCGTTGAAAGAAAGTCACCGAAAGAGTCAAATTTTATTTAAAACGAACTTTTTGTTTGCCTTGTATTCCGGCACCAAGATCAAGTCAATTAAAATTTTTCGAAAAAGTTTATACTTTATCCATTAGGTATTATTATCGATAAGATAGTATCGATGATGTTAAGCTTAATAAGTAGTTTGGAATTCGAGCACTACATCATGAAATATATGTTCGATTGGTGTTCATTTCAATGACGATACACACCCATGTTCAGTCTGATTTGACCACGAGATCGATATGTTACAAGGTATACTAAGTTCACGAGTTACTGAATGGATGATCATTGTGCTTTCTTGACTGTCTGTTGCGATTTTTGCAGTTCGGAGCCAGGCAATCGAGACACGGAGTTTTTCCTTTTCTCACATCGACATCTCTTACACACAGCAACCTGCCCGTTACAGTTGTAATATCGATGACTTGTTGCTGGTTTCCCACTAAGCATATTCAAATGTATAATTGTATTATAATTATTTTATGATTCTTGATCCATTTATCGATCCGAGTATTTGTAATAAGTTAATTGTTGTTTCAAATAGTTAAGCTAATAGCTTATCAATGGATATATAGTTGAATATTACTATAAATTGTAACTATTTATTATAATCAATAATATATAATTTAATATTACTAGGCACCGAAAGAAAGAGGCAAATTTTATTTAAAACACTTTATATATTTGTATATTACATAGTTGTGTATTTTATACACAACATATAGTGTATATTTTATACACTATATAGTTGTAATTTATTACTATATATTACAACTATATATTATAATCAATAATATATAATTCAATATTACTAGGCACCGAAATAAAGTGGCAAATTTTATTTGAAACATACTTTTTGTCTGCCTGTTGTTTCGCTCATAAATCTTTATCAAAGTTAGTAAAGCTTTTTTAAATGTTTATAAATTTATTCTGCTTTATTATTTTCTATATTTTATTATTTCGAGATGGATCGCATTAATAATATCTTGTATTCGGGCACCAAGATCAAGTCGATTGACGTTTTTTTAAAAGCATATGCTTAACCATAATACTTTATAAATTACTCTTCATTCTGCTAGTATACTCTGTTTTGAAATTAGAACATAATAATCGCCTCTTTTTCGGAATAAAATTCGTATAGTGTCTAGGCCATTCTATTTTGATGTTTATGCTTATACACCACCAGTTAATAAATATCTATCAACCCTTATCATCCTTGCTTTATTGGGAAACGACAAGATGGAACGTATCAAATTCGAATTTCACTTAATCCATCTTGATGTTAAAACCTTCGTCGACAAGATTCAATCCAAGTCATTAGAAATTTCACTTTATCCAGTTATTGATGTTAAAACCTTCGTCGACAACATTTGCTCATCAAACAATTCTTTTTTCATCTGCTTGCTCGGATAAGAGGTGCCCTTCGGTGTTGAAGGAAAATAGACATACGCACAATAAGCCACATGAGTTTCAAAAATGGCATTTTAGCTAGTCTCTCTAAAATTATTTTCCACTTATTTATCTTCTTAGACACGTTTGTATAAACATATGAATTATATATAAATCCTATAAATTATCCAACTATTTTTATACTTTTTATGTAATATTAATCCCAATGTAAGTAATATAAAATTCCGTTTTCACATTTTGTTTTAGTTATATTTTGCATATCCTTTTATTAAAATGAGATCTGTATTTTGGTGCAAGTTATAATTTTAATCAAATAATTTGATAATCAAATACACTAAAGAGTTTTGAAAGAAAAGGCAATCAAAACGTTTTAGTAATATAATCTTAAGTAGTTAATTTAAATTGACTTAAATATAAGAATTTAAACTGCAAATGTATAGCATAAATTTTGAAAGTTTATTTGAATTGTGAAATTCAGTGTCAGTCAAATGGTTTAATCATTGGCCAAACAGGCACATTAGTATTTTTGAGTACTAAATGCGTGTACAAAAATTATCTATGAAAAACTAGTAGAAATAATACAGTTTGGTTATTAAATATCCCTTAATTACGCTTTAGATTTCAATAAAAGTCACCATATTAGATAATCCATTGTATCTTCATTTGGTTCATTTCATATTTAGAGTATATTGAAACACCCGAGATCAAATTCTCTTTGTCAACCTGATGATATCTACGATCATGAAACCAATGACTTAAGCTCTCCACCAAATTATATGTTTGGTAAAAAGCGAGTTTCTTTCAGTGAAACTGTCACTGAGAATTTGTACAAACCAGTTCGAGGTAATGATAATTTACTGCCGATTGTAATTATTTCCAAAGCATAAATATTTAATGGCAAAACATTAGTTTTGTCTATTGTTTAATATTTAAGAATTCTTATTGAAAATTCACTCATTTAGTAAAATTTAATAATAAAAATCTAATAAAATGATATTCATTAAAATGCATTATTCGAAAGCAAATTTTTGCTGCATCATAAAATTCAAAAAAAAATCATAGTGATCGAGTATTTATTTTGTCTGCTGATTTTAATTATTGATGGCCTACTGTTAATAATTAATTTAAACGAACTATGAACATATATGGAGTTCCATATATGGTTGGATAGCAATTATTTGTATTACTTCAGATAACTTACAGATTAATTGCATTAAATATCGAATAATAATTTATTAATTTGATTTATTTTAAATACAAAAAGCAGAAATCATTTATTGTTGTATTTCGATAACATGTATAGAATATCTTTCAATTTTATAGTTTTCTTTCTGTAATTGATTCCTAAATTTGAGTCAAAATGTTTTAATTTTAAAATAGTTGTTTAAAAAATACATTGTTAGTTAAAACGTGTGAATTGTTATCCTTGATTTCACTAATAAGTGAAATCAAGGATAACATTGCTTGGATGCAAGGATATCCTTGCTTTCACTGATAAGCTACTATCATGTATTTTAATACAAATATTTAATAATATTATTTAATAGAAAAATGCCTATTTTTGAAATAAATCTAATTACTTTATAAAAAATATTGTATTGTGATTTATTGAATTATACTTTTTGAGGGCAAATGTGTTTTTAAAAAATTTGTTTTAGATTTCTAGAACTAATTTCTGCTCTAGAATAAATAGCTTTTACTTTGCGATTTGTTCAAAAATCGAGTTCAGACTTGACATATAAACGCTACTGGTGAAATTCAATTCACCTGTACTATTTAAGTGTAAAAATAGCAGGTACGTATCTAGTTGTTAATTTCATTAATATATTATTAGAAAATGCAAAGTTTAATTTATTGACAGACACGTTGCCGTACCCGTGATTTCGGATTTCAACAACGTAGTATCAAATTACCGAACTTATGGCTCGTTATTTCACCTGGTATTTTAGCTGAAGGTCATGCGTATCTTACAACGACGAAGAGAAACAGATATTCAGTGTTGTGTAGTTCACACTTCTTTGATAAGCTAATTTAGTAATTAATATTTAATTATTATACAGTTTAAGTACAAAAGAAAAACGATAGGTTTGTTTTGTGTAAACACAAAATTTGTGTAATTTGTTATTTATTTACTAGACTAAATTCACTTGGCGTTGTTGCTTTATTAATTAATTTTAATTAGAAAAACAAATTAACTTCAATAAAAAGAATAAAAATTTACAATTTACAAAACGCTTAGTAACCCGAATCTGTTAATATTTACCTAATTTCTTAAACTCGCATCTAATATTCAGCTATAAACTTAATTGTAAATGTTCATTATCATTAGTTCATTCAATTATATTGAATGAACATTCAATATATTAAATTATATATTATACATTCGATTCATTGCTTCACAAGTTCATTAATTATTCTGTTTGAAATACTTTTGCTCTTGTTAACCGTTGACCTACATCATTTCTCGAAAATGTTTTTGTGAAATTATGTAATTTCATAATTTAACGTCAGTCTCCAAAACGGCGTTAATAACTCATCAGTGCAATTGATGAATATTTCGTTGTCGAATATATTTTGATGTTTAGTACACAGTTTGTTAAGTAATTTGAGACGTGCCATGTGTATTAATTTATTTTTGAACTTTGAATGATAGAATTATCTGCATAATATCCAAAGTTTCAGTTATACCAGCACACATGTGTCGCTTTGATTGTTATCACCCGATAATTCATTGGTGTCAATCCATCTCGAATTACCCAATGGCCGTACTCGACATGAATTTTTAGTGTTCCATCATTTTTGATCAACTTATTTAAAATCTCGTTTATTTGTCATTATAATTCAAAACTGGCTTACATTGAACAATCTGGTCAAAATCTCCATACAGTCTATATCCCACAAAAAATATATAATTTACAAACATTTAGAAACTCTATTAATCCTATTGGTAAATACTATCGTTATATATTTAATAATTCTGTAATTCCTAATATTGAAAATAATTTTTCGCACATATAACACAAAGGAAAATAACATTTTAGATAGTGTGTTTGAACATAGCGTTTGATTGTTGCCCGTGTTCCCGTACATGAAATATGAAAGCATCTTGACAATTGGTAAAAAATAAATTCACTGATTTTAATATTTCATAATAATAAAGATTTTCTTAAGCAAAATAATACATGGATAAATGAGTCAATTTAAATAAAGGAAAAGAAAACAAGTCATAACAACTTCCTGACTCTTCTGCTGATGTCTTCTACAATCATGGCCTCAGGTCCAGTTGAATCTGAGCCCCACAACCAATCCAACACGCCACCCATCGACTGAACCACCCGGGGTCATTCACCCCCCGAAGAGTTCAATCGAAGCGGACTATGCTGGGTAAACGCAAGATGAGCATCTTGAGAAACCTTAGCCTTTGCACTGGATGACGTCCTCTAGAAAAGAAGACTTATCCTGAAATAGCCCAGGTACTCCAGAGGCGCATCTGGGTTTTCACAATTAATGACAGATGCTAGGCCCGTTTCAGGGCCCAACTAGCTCTCTTTAGGATACGTTTAAGTCTATCCAGGTCGGCTTTCGTCGAACAGTTCACCGTAACGGTGAACCCCAGATATTTTACTCGACTCGTGAAGACAGAGAGGGGATGATTAATCAAAATGGAGGAGAGGGCAGAGAGTATTAATCTCTTAAGCTTTTGCAATGTTGCAGGGGCTCCATGAAAGACAACCACCTGCGATTTGGAGGAGTTTAAAATAAGATTGGACTTGGGTAACTGGTATTTTAATATTTAAAAGAAACGGCTGATGTCCGAGACCACGTTTTTGCACCTGCGTCCAGAAAACAGGGCTGTGGTATCATCAGCGTATACCACTAGACGTTGTTCGCGTTTAAATATTTTAAAGAGTTTAATGGATGTATCAAGATATAATATAGGAGAGATGGGGATCCTTGAGGGACACGTGTAATAGGGTAGAACTGACGCGCAACAGGGTTGTCTTCATAAAAGAATCGCTCGTTGTACAACATGTCTCCACCCTGTTAATAATTCTCGCAGGCAACCTGAGGGACCTGAGATAAAAGATAACAAAATGAATGGAGATGCGGTCAAATGCAGCGGAAAAATCAAGGAAAACAACCACAGCGAGTTGATGACTATTTCTGACAAAACCGATGCAATTCACCAACCTCTGCATGTACCATATGACCTTTGACGAACTAATGGAAACCGGTTGAGATTAAATTACGCCTACTCAGATAAACGCGGATTCTACGCGCAAGCACTTTTTCGTAGATCGAGACGAGTGAATTTTGAATTGAAATGGGCCGCAGGTATTTTGGGCAAGAGACCGGATACTTTTTAAAAATTAAAATTCTCCTAATAATGTTGATGCTGGCCACATCGGATGGGGTGGCTAATAGCATTGTGACGGCCACCTCCCTTCTTTGTTCGACTGTCAAAAGCTGGCAGACATGAGAAGAGAGTGGAGCGACGGATTTGGAGGTGCCCGGAAGAGGCCCCCATGCGTTTAGAATATCTGTGTCAGATAAGTCTCTACTCCTGAAGTCTCCTTAAGGCGGGATTGGTTGCGGCGACTGAGTGGTTTCATAGTTATCTAGGGATAGTGACTCCTCCAAAATTTTATCAAGACGTATACTACCAATCCAACCCAATGCTCTATCCCTCCAAACAGACAAACTTATACTTGAATATCTTCCAGAATGAAGACTGGTATGGATTCAGGGAAGCGATGCTTGCCCTATCCTTACCCAGTTGGAACCTATACCTAGTGCTCCAATATTCTTTCGAGAGAACTTGCCTGGTAGAAGCAAAGAGATTTTGGAGACTGAGCATATGTGCTAAGGTTTTGAGTTTTGTCGAAGTGGGACTGAAAATGCGACCTTTATAGGTTGTTGAAAGCAATGCGGTAGCTTGCGAATATAGGTAAAAATTAAATTCGGTTAAACTCTCATTGCCATTTCGGGGAAGCGTTGGGTAGCTACCTGAAAGAAAGCCACTCTGATCGGGTCAAAGTGGAATCTTCTTCGAAACAGCGTATCCTCTTCTATCCACCAGCGAATTAGGTCATGAGAGTTGGACAGATGTTGTCGCGACTGCTTCTTACAGAAGGGGTTTTAACAACCACCTCTCATGGATCAGTAATAAATCGAGGAGTGAATTCGTTGATGTGCAATGAAAGGTAGGGGACGGTTGTTTATGAATAAGGTAACCGTTCCTGGCTCTGCAGAGTGCTGCATTAATCCAACGACCAGTTCTGTCGTTGAAGTCACCTTGTACCATGTCATAACCGCTGTCAATAATCCTATCCAGGAGGTCACGGTTCTTGTGAATCTTCCCTGGACGGATTAGACATGGGCTGGACTGAGACGTTTACCGTTCTAACAGAGTGAAACTACTAAACAAGAAAGGGCTGGACAAGAATAATTTAAAAGAAACGAGGATCTTAAAGAGCATTTAACTTAGTTCAAGTGTCCTTGAGATGGAGAGGAGTGAGGTGGGGTTATGTACGGAGTATAGTGGTAACATATGTGCTTAGGGATGAATCGAGTAATGTCCTGGGTGAGTCGGATAGACTTCGTCTTCTGAAGGCTTATAGCATCTGCATCTCTACCAGATAGAAGTCTAAGGGCAGAAACTTCTCCCGAATTCCACTGAAGGATATTCAGTGAAAAAGGCTCACGAATATTATGCATTGTGTTAAGTCAGTTGTATGGGATTTCCGCCATCCTAGACAGGGCTAGAATCAGAAAGATTCCCCCTCCACCACTAACGCTATCCAGAGTGGGCACTTGCCAACGGGCATTATCTTCATTTTCCGATGAGGCGCTCGTGACCTTATCCTTCAAAAGCTTTCCGATCTTGATAGGAGGTACGTCATGGGCAGAGGCCCTCCTCTTTTTAGACTCAGGCACGGCTCGTTGTACTGGAATGGCTGGAGAGGAATATTATGCCGCCATAATACCGGCTGCAACCCCTTCAATTTGTTTTATTACTGATTTCTTGTTGGAATCTATAATGTGGAGGATGTCCTTATCGGACATGCGTGAGGCCGCTTTAGAAAAGCTTGCAGAATCTTGCTTGTCCTAAACTGTACGAGCAAAACTGTTTTGTATTTCTTAAATAAAGAGCTTAAATTGAATAGTGCCAAAATGCTTTAGGTTGGAATTGAAACATAGCTCGTACTCCTTTGCCAAATCACTAGTTGGGAAGGAGACTTTTATTTCAGTTTCATATAATTTTACAGATTCAAACACAACTCGATTAGTGTAATTGATTACGAAAAGACTAAGAAAAATATTGAACAATTTGTGTCTTTCCTGAGGCTGTGTAAGTGTAATTAGAATCAGATTTTTAGGCTTGTGGATTGGGGGGAGTACCCCCGCTATTAGTACATCATCAGAAGATAAAACACTAACCTTGTTGTCGAGAATGGTAGTAGTAATCAACTTATTAACTGCAAGATCGTCCATATTCCATGGAAACTCGTTTGATTTTGGAAATTGCTTGAAGCACCGACGCTGTTATTAACACTGCACATTCGCAAATTCAGTAATAAAAAAGATGCGGAAGCATTTCCACTTGCTATTATTAGAGCCTGTGATAATTAAAGTTTTAATATTTCGACCATCATCATTCCTAATTAACGGCTGAGATACGTATTGGTAGTCAAAAAATGAGCGAATTGTGTGTTATCGGAGGATCAAAAGATTCTACAATTGCAGCAGAAATCGGTGAATATCGTGTAAACTCAATGAAAATGCAGGTAACTTTGTCTACAATATCAAACGAGGTAAGTGGTTTGTTGCCATCTGCTGTAAAATAGGTAATTGGGAAACTTCCCCAATACCAAAATTAAAAAATCTGGCGGTTATTAAGCTATTAGCGTCAATATAGCGCCATAAGCTATTTAGCATATTCCTGCGTAAGTTTACTGAAAAATATAATAATAGAGTCCTATTATACTCAGTACGCTACTTTGAAGCCGAAATCAAGATCTCCTTCGTTTTCTGGGACCTTACGAAAGAGTATGAAACTTTTTTCCATGACGAATTAATGGATGTTCGACCCCATCAGAGTGGCTTTCTTTCTAGCAGCTATCGAACGCTTCCCCCGAATTGGCAATGAGAGTCTGACCGAATTTAATTCTACCACTCTTCGCAAGCTACCGCGTTGCTCTCGACTACCTATAAAGGTCGTATTTACAGTCCAACTCCGACAAAACTCAAGACCTTAGCTTATATGCTGCGTATCCCAAATCTCTCTGCTTCTGCCAGGCAAGTTCTCTCGAAAAAATATTGGAACACTACGTATAGGTTCTAACTGGGTAAGGGTAAGGCCAGCATTGCTTCCCTTAACCTTGCCCAGTCTTCCTTCTGGAAGATATTCAAGAAGGAGAAGTTCGTGTGTTGGAGGGATAGAGCATGGGTTGGATTGAAAAAATAGGTCTTGATTAAGTTTTGGAGGAGTCACTATCCCTACATAATTATGGAGCCACTCAATCACCTCAGCCAATCCCGCCTTGGGGAGACTTCAGGAGTAGACACTTATCTGTCACAGATATTCTCAACGCATGGGCCTTCTCCCGGGCACCTCCAAATCCGTCGCTCCACTCTCTTCTCATGTCTATCAGCTTTTGGCAGTCGAACAAAGAAGGGAGGTGGCAGTCACAATGCTATTAGCCACCCCTTCTGATTCGGCCAGCATTAACATTAGTCGTAGAATTTTTTAGCCAAAAGAAATCTGGTCCTTTGTCCTAAAGACCTGCAGCCTATTTCGATACATAAATCACTCATCTCCATTTACGAAAAAGCGCTTGCGAGTAAAATCCGCGACTATCTATCTAGGCGTAATTTAATCCCACTCGGTTTGCATGGGTTTGTTAAAGGTCGCTCGGTCCATTCAGCAATTGGTGAGGTGCTCTCAGGATAATATTCATCATCTTGTCGTGTCTGTTTTTCTTGATTTTTCTGCTGCATTTGACCGTATCTCCATACGTTATCTCCTATCTCAGGTCCCTCGGTTTGCCTGCGAAAATTGTTAACAGAGTGAAGATTTTGTTGCACACCAAGCGATTCTTCAATGAAGACGACCCGTATGCGCTTTAGTTCTACCCTATTACGTGTGTGCCTCAAGGATCCCCACTTTCTTCAATCTTGTATCTTGCTGCCTCTATTTACTCTATAGAAAATTTAAACGCTATCAATATGTGGTGATATACACTGATGATACCACAGCCCTGTTTTCGGAATGCAGGTGCAAATATATAGTTTCGGACATCAGCCATTTCTTTTTAAGATTAAAAGATTAGCTCCCCGCTTCCAATCTTATTCTAAACTCTAGCAAATCGCAGGTGGTTGTCTTTCATGACACCCCTGCTACAAAGCAAAAGCTTAAGAGATTAGCACTCTCTGCACTCTCCTCCATATTTGCCTCTGAGCCCATCCCCACCGTCACAAGTCGAGTAAAATACCTGGGGTTCACTGTTACGGTGAACTGGTAGGCAAAAGCTGACCTGGATAAACTCAAGCGTATTCTGAAGAGAGCTAGGTGGTCCTTGAAACGGGCTCAACATCTGTCATTAAATGGGAAAACTCTAGTGCGCCTCTAGCGTACCTGGGCTATCTCGGAATTTCTCTTCTTTTCTAGTGGACGTCCTATGGGCAGTCTAAGGTTTCTCAACTCCTTGTCTATCGTTTACCCAGCATAGTTTGCCTCGATTGGACTCTTCGGGGAGGGGGTGAAAGACCCCGGTTTATTCAGTGGGAAGGCTGCGTGTTGGAGGGCTCAGATCCCTTTGGACCTTAGGCCGTAAGTTTTGGAGATGACCGAGCAATGTCATTAAACTGCGGTTCGTTTGATCTGTCTTATTTTTGATTGTTTTTCATTTTTTCCTGTTGATCGTATAACCATGTATTATTATGTTTTAAAAAATTCTTATATATATTAGTAGTGCTTCAGTCATGCACAGGATATTAGAACTGTCGTATTTAAAATTTATTTTGAAGTAGCTCGGATCAGAAGTGTTTTATTCGTTTTTATGCTATGAAATTAGGTTTGTATATCGCGCCGTTTTTTACCTATGTTGTCTTATGTGATCGCTCAACCTATAACTATACCCGATGTAATAAACTTCACAGCTGTTGTAAGAAATGCCATTTTAATGATGTCTAAATCGGGCTCCCTTATATTCTTTAGAGAAAGATTGATCGTATCGTGCATTCTCGAAAAATCTTTTATAAGAGAATGTCTTTTCAGGATTTACACACGTCACATACTTTTAATTATTATCTGCAGCGTTCAATTATCGTCGCTGAAATTCGTCGGCGAATCATAACATAGAGTAAACGGTGTTTTCTTCACATTCGGTGCCGTCTACATTTTCATGTATACATTGTTTGCATGTCTACATTTTCTCATCGTCAACAATTGGAAAATAAAATTTAGACAAGGAATAAATTAAGACATGACCACTTGATCGAAATATTAAAATCAATAAATCCATTTTTTATCAATTATCAAGATGTTTTCATATATTATGTAATGTAAACTGAACAACAATCAAAGCATTATGTTCAAAATACTCGCTATTAATTTTAAGATGCCTACAACAATAAAGACTGCTATTACGTTTATCAAGAGAAACTTATTTATTAACAAAGAAAAGCATTTATACAAATAAAAACAAGTTTGATTAAAACTACTTATTTTAATCATTTTATCTACATTTTCAAATATAACTATTTTTCAATTCAATTTAATTTAGTGTTAAAGTTCTTTAATGTTTAATTTCCTTTCAGGCGCAAATTTTTTCGTGTTCAAATTCTCAAATTATTTCGTGTTTCTATTGTTATTCTGTCTTCGATTATTTTCATTTTTTAGGCTTTGACGATTATATTTATTTCATTATTTGGAGTTTTATTTTAATTTCATTGATATTTTGCAATGCTGAGAGTATTTCACTATAATATGAAGTTGACGACTTCTTAGATTAAAAAATGAGATAGGATTTCAATTTATTATCAATAAAAACTGATTTTTAATTAATAATTTCAAATGCAGCTTTATTCACCACCATAAAATGTTACACTCTTAATATATTTTCATTGTAATATGAAATTTTCTGATGATGGATGAAGCTACATCCTAAATTAGTAATTAAATAATTTATTATATAGGATAAAAATACAATCGATATACCTCTTCTTGACGTATTTCTTCATATTTTTCTCTTTAAAATTAGTTAATTTTTATTCTGTGTGTGATGAAAAGATATTATCAACAGATATGAAAAATCAAGAACAAAGATTGAACGGTAGGTATTTTGTATTCTAAATGGTTGCGGAAACTATTCAAATATTTAATTGAGTTAGACAAAATTATTATATTCATAATTAATTATTTATTCATCTTTAGTAAGCTACTAATCTTTAATATTATGCGCTTTGACATTATTTATTATTTAAAATTATTTATTTTATATACAACTGTTCAATGTAAATATATTCATCCGTTAAATCGAATTATCAAGTTAAAATTCGATTGTTGATTTTGTTTAAAAGCTTATATTAATCTCGTTTTCGTTTGCTTTTGTTAAGCGGACTTTGAGCATTTAAAAATTGTATAGTGATAACTAATATGATTAAAAATATAATTTATTGTAAAATTTGTTTTCCGTCTAGGTTAAATCTCATCAAAACCTTATAAACCTTTGAAATGATTATGAATACATCACATATTGAATAATCTAATAAATATTACTTAATTTTCTAATATTAAAATGTAATATTAATATTAATAAAAAATGTAATATTAATATTAATATTAAATGTAATATTATACTAGATATATCCTTATGAATGGTGATACATCCTTATCAATTGTGATAATAGCCTTATACTCTAGCTAAATAGTTTAATATTTAGTAGTAATATAATATATAATATTATAAGATAATATTTAATAGTTTTTAAATAAAACATGAATTTTTATAAAATTATGATGAATTTATTAACTTATTAATTTATTACTTCAAAACAATGAATTAATTATAATTAATTCCATATCATTAATTTCTTATTTTGTAAATATATTAAATAAATGCATAGACAAAATATATTTATGCATATGTGCACAGTATTTATATTCTATAGATATAATTTAAATATATTAAGAGCATGCATTTATTTTATAAAAGTAATTCCTACTTTAATTAAATTCATTTACTTATTTACTACAAAATTAAAATAGAAATAAAGACGAAATTCGTATGGGTATGTATATTCAAGTTACACCTAGAAGAACGACAGTAATTAAGATACCGTAAAGATACCATATCTAGAATTACAATATATATTTATTCACAAATGGCAATATATTCCGATAAAATAGTTAGAAAGTTTATCATAACGCATTGAGATCCGTACTCGCGATGCGTTTCGGCATATGAAGCTAGCAAAATAACTGATGTTTTGTGATTATTATAAAAATAGCGATTGATGTTTTACAATATCAAGAATTATATTATAATTATATTAATTAATAATATTGTGTGATAATTATATTAATTAATAATATATATTTATTTGATTAATATAATTATTTTAATCAAAAAATATTGATTAATAATATAATATTAAATTATTAATTAATATTAAATAATATTTATACAATTTATGAATACTGTGTTACAATACAATATTGACTATATATCATATTAAAGCTGAAAAATGTCATATATTATATAATAAGTCGATATACGGTAAACTTAAAAAGTAAATCTACATCAAATCTTTAATTTAATAGCTGACAGATTTTATGAGGTATTAACAATACAGTTATACATAGTTATACATTTAGCGATAACATTATATAATATATTGCTATGCTTTTATATAAATTATATAATATAAGAAATACATAAAAGTTTATGCATAAATACAATTATAAAACCCTAAAAATTCGATCGAATAAAAAATCAATTTAATAAAATTTGAATCATTATAAAATTAAATAAAATTAATTTTAAATTTATTTAATATTATTTATATTATTAAATTTGTATTTTAAATTATTTAAAAAAAATTCTTTAATTTTTTTATTATTTTAATTAATTTAAGGGAAATCTCACAGAGATCTAAATTTTAATTTTTAATATCAAAATTAAAATTTATTAAATAATTATTATAATTTTAGGTTTAATCTGTTTTAATCATTTTTTACTTAGTGTTTTGAAGTAAGTTTACAATAAAAAATAGATGAACACTATTTAGTAAAATATTAGATATGGTGATTTCCGATATGTTTCTAGTTTTGCATCATTTCAAAAATTTAAATTATTTTAAAGGAATTCGAAGTTAATATTTTAAATTTATTTTTATTATTTTAAATTATAATTAATTTTAATTTTAAAATGTTGTTATATTTTATTAGACGTCTTTAATTTTAAAAACTTTACATTCATGCCTTTTATAATATTCTGTTATTGTTTTTATTATATTTTCAAATTAAATAACTGTGGGAGGCTCTTTATAAAAATTACAACTTTTTAGAAAGTTATCTTTGTGGAAAGAATTCTCAAGGCACAAGCAAGAAGGAATCGGTAAAGAATCAAAAGATTAAAAACCCAGCATTTGATGTGAACACTAAACATCTACAGTATTATCGCCAATTCAGCAACTCAGATTTCAGTACAGCAATACCAGAACATGAAACGTCATTTGAAAGTCAGTCAGAAACTGAATTGTCAAGTGACTCGGATGATTGGATTCAGGTTGATAAAGGAGGAGGAAGAAAAAGACATTTTAAAGTCGGTTGTGTTAGTAGCAATGATGACTATAGTGACGAGAGTGGATTTGAATCACTGCCTAGCAGTGTTGAAAGCGGTCATAATGATAATTTCTTTACAAATAATTTGATGTTTTGTACATCCCTAAGTAGTACCATTATTTCAAGTAGAAATGCGAAGGAAATTAATCAAGTAATGCAAAGACTATTAGACATGGTTGTCTTAAACGAAGGCTTATTTGAATTGTACCACCACTGAATTGACTGCTTTTGAGAATCGCTTTTATTTTCTTATATTTCCAAATTAACTATTATTTATTTTTCCTTTTTAAATTTTTAAATCTTTTTAAATTTAAATGCAGGATTTTATTAAATACAAAAACTCCATGCGTAAATATGGGAATAACATATGGTGAAGATGGACAAAATGCTATAAAATGTCAATAATCTCGTTTAGATGTTAGGTTCTTATCATGACAAGCGAGAAGGATCAGATCACTAAGGCCACACCAGTGCGTAGTTTTCCGTCTGAACCATTCAGAGTCTCTCTTACACATGAGGGTCCCGTCGAGGCGTACTATGGTGGGTAATCTCGAGACGAGGAGCTTAAGATTTAATTTTATAATAACGATTTTCTCAATAAACATAACAGAGAAGCAAACTAAAAACTAAACAATGCAAAAAAATCAATTAATCTTTAACTTCATCCAAGATCAGCTACCAACCCCCATTCCAATTCACGGCCTCAGGTCCAGTGGGATTTGAGCCCACGGATGCACCAGCGCGCCGCCCACCAACTGAATTATTCAGGGTCTCTTACCCCCTACGAGTTCAGTCGAGGCGGACTATGGTCAGTAATCTCGAGATGAGGAGCTTGAGAAACCTTAGTATTTGCTCTGGGAGGCGTACTATATAAACGAAGACTAATCCCGAGATCGCCCAGGCATGCTTATAAAGGAAGACTAATCCCGAGATTGCCCAGGCGTACTATATAAACGAAGACTAATCCCGAGATTGCCCAGGCGTACTATATAAACAAAGACTAATCCCGAGATTGCCCAGGCGTACTTGGGCATTCCCTTTCAATGACATATGCTGGGACCGTTTAGGAGCTCACCTAGCTCTCTTCAGAATATGTTTAAGTCTATTTTGTCAGCATTCGTTGACCAATTCACCGTAACGGTGAACCCCAGATATTTTACCCGTGAAAATTGGGAGTGGTTGAGGTTGCAAAATGGAGGAGAGTACTTTAAGTTTATTTTTTTGCAGGGGCGCCATGAAAGACTACCACCTACGATTTGTCGTAGAGCAATGAAAGGTGGGAGATAGTGGTTTAGGTAAAAGATAAAAGATAAACAGATAACAGATAACATAGTCTAGCTTTGCGGAGAGGTGCATTAATCCAACGACCAGTTCTGTCGTTGAAATCACAAAGTAACATGTCGTAGCCGCTACCTAATATACGATCCAGAATGTCACGTTCTTGTGAATCTCCCCTGGACGAATGTAGACATTGGCTAGACTGAGGCGTTTACCGTTCTTACAGAGTGATACTACTAAACAAGAAAGGGCTGGACAAGAATAATTAAGTAAGAGGGAGAACCTTAAGGAGCAATTAACTAAGGTTAGAATACCTTGGGCAGAATAGGAGTGTAAAGGGGTTATGTAAGAAGTAAAGTTGGTTACCATATGCTAAACACGAAAGGGCTGGACAATAATAGTTAAGTAAGAGCGAGAACCTTAAGGAGCAATTAACTAAGGTTAGAAGACCTTGGGAAGAATAGGAGTGTAATGGGGTTGTGTAAGGAGTATAGTGGGTGATTATATGCTTTGGGATAAATTGAGGAATGCCCTGTTGGAGACGGATAAACCGCGTTTCCTGAAGGACTGTAACATATGCATCTCTACCAAATAGAAGCCATAGGATGGAAGCACCTCCTGAATTTCACTGTAGAATATTCAGTGAAAAGGGATCTCGATTACTTCCTTTTGCGTTAGTGATACCCTCCCCTATGTTGGAACGCCCTAGTTGGAACGTTCCAACTAGGGACGCCCTCCCCCTAGTTGGAACCAGATGCGAGAAAGTTGCCCTTCCCACAACCGCTCACAATAAAGAGAGTCACTTTGCCCACACGCATTTTCTTCATTTCCCGTTGAGGTGACAGTTACTTCCCAAACTTTATAATTCCTTGCCAATTTGAGAAAGGATACGCTTTGCATCGAGGCATCGCGCTTCTTAGAATTGAGGGCTTTTTAGTTGTAGTCTTAGCAATTGTTGCAGGTGGATTTCGTAACTCTTTAAACTTGGACAGTAAGTCTTGAATTTATGCTTGCATTTTTTCCATAGATGCCTGCTGCCTGGCATCAATAAGCTTTAAAATGCCTTAGTTCGTCATTCTATTGCTAGTAATTATATTATGGGAAGAACAAGCATCAGCAAAGTTGGCGGGTTTAGAGGAAGCCCCACAATGGCGCTTTTTATAACTTTTCAGGACGCTACATTTCCGCGATCATAAGGGGTGCTTTCTTCCGCAATTCGAACATTGCAGAGGCGTATCGAACCTCCCAAAATGGTCTTCGGGAGTTTCACATGCCCCACATGTACGGGGGAGATAGCGTCCTGATACTCAATGCTCCCATTGATGGTAGTTATTGTAATGGAGTACGTCAGTGAATTAGTATCTAATAATGTGAATGATAAGTTATGTCCCAGGAAAGGGTTACAGGAGGAATTAGCAAGACATTCAGACTCGTTCACTTACGTGGAACAAAGGGTTACCGGGATAGGAAGGCCATTTCTTCCTGTGATAATTCGAAGGTTAGTCACGCGGTATTCCCTTTCTAGGCTTGTACATCGTCATTAAACAGAAAAGATAGAATATTGGTAATCCATATACGCAACAGCAAGGTCAGAAGTGCAGAAAGATATACGCACCTCTGCCTCGAAATATTAAATTGAGTTAAATAATACTTTCCTTGTAAAGTTCTGAGAATCCCCTCAAGAACTTATTGAATATGTTCTGCTTTTCAAATGGTTCGAGCAGTTTTATGTAGACTAAATTAATCGATTTTAGCATAGGGAGAGTTCCCCCTCTATGCTTGAGACCAAATTCGAATAAAAACTTCACTTTCCTCGTTAATTACAGTTGTTTTAGCTGAAATTTGCATTATCGAGTTTACCTTTGAAGCACCTATGTTACTTTTTGGCTTCTCCAGAAAAGATGACATAAAATTGTCCAAATGGAACGGATTATAATGTTTATTTTAATTTAAGATAAGATAAGATAAGGATTTTCTTAAAAATAAATAAATAATACATGATTAAGTTAACTACAAAAAAGAAGAAAAAAGAAAAACAATAAATGTCCGAAAAACTTCATTCCCATTCTCTGTTCTCTTTCTCCTCATTATGCCCTCAGGTCCGGTGGGATCTGAGACCTACAGCCAATCCAACACGCCGCATTTCGACCAAACCACCCGAGGTCTGTCAACCTTCCCCAAAGAGTCCAATCGAGGCGGACTGTGCTGGGTAAACGAGATATGAGCAGCTTAAGAAACCTTAGCCTTTGTTCTGGGGGACGTCATATAGATAAAAAGACTAATCCCGAGATGGCCCAAGTGCCCCATAGGCGCACCTGAGTTTTCCCTTTCAATGACTGATTCTGGACCGTTTTCAGGGCCCACCTAGCTCTCTTCAGGACACGTTTGAGTCTATTCAGGTAGGCTTTCGCCGATCAGTTCTCATTAACGGTGAACCCAAGGTATTTTACTCAACTCGTGAAGAAAGGAAGGGGTTGATTAGTCAAAATAGAGGAGGGTGCAGAGAGTGCTAATCTCTTAAGTTTATGCTTTGTTGCAGGTTGCCATGAAAGAAAACCACCTGCAATTCCGCGGATTTTAAAATAAGATTGGACTGTGGTAGTTTGTCTTTTAATCTTAAAAAGAAACGGCTGATGTCCGAGACTACGTCTTTGCACCTACGTCCAGAGAACAGGGCTGTAGTATCATCAGCCTATACCACTATACGTTGTTCACGTTTAAATATTGTGAAGAGTTCAATGGAGGCAGCATGAAACAAGATACAAGAAAAAGGGGATCCTTGGGGCACACCCGTGATAGGGTAAAACTGACGCGCATCATGGTCGTCTTCATAATAGAATCGCTTGGTGTACAGCTGTATCTCCACCCTGTTAACAATTCTCGCAGAGCCTATACCACTGTACGTTGTTCACGTTTAAATATTGTGAAGAGTTCAATGGAGGCATCATGAAACAAGATACAAGAAAAAGGGGATCCTTGAGGCACACCCGTGATAGGGTAGAACTGACGCGCATCATGGTCGTCTTCATAATAGAATCGCTTGGTGTACAGCTGTATCTCCACCCTGTTAACAATTCTCGCAGGCAACCCAAGGGACATGAGAGAATAGATATCAAAGGGAATGGAGATGCGGTCAAATGCAGCAGAAAAATCATGGAAAACAGCCAGAGCAAGTTGATGCTCTGGCTGAAGGTATTTTACTCGACTCGTAAATAAAGTGATTTGATGATTTACTTAAGACCGAAGATTATTTGTTGGTTGCCTCTTATCTGACCATTTGTAACTGTTTTTTGTTTTCTCTTTTTAGTGTATTTAAGAAATTCTTTATTATTAAATTGAAATAGCTATTTGTTAGTTTGCTATCAGAGAATAAACATGCAAGGATGCATGTTGGAGCTTCAAAAGATTCAAAAAATGCACAAAAATTCCTGCAACAAAGAAGTTGGAACAGGCGAAATTAATGGTAAAACTTCGGCTTCCGCAGCAGACAAGGTCATAATATTTCTGTTTGTTCTCTGGGTGATGGGTACTCCCCTCAACCCCCAAACTAAATAATCTAGCGATTGTCACGCTGACTCAGCCATAGGCGAGAAACAACCTGTTGAGAATCTTTCTAAAAATTTGCTGCAAAATACGAAAATCGAATCATATTTCATTCAGTAAGATTTTTCGAATCAGAGATTAAGATCTCATTTGTATCACCAGATCTTCTTGATGAGTATGTTGCTTTCTTCTATGAAAATTTTAAAGACCACGGAACAATAAATGTTATACCTGTCATGGTATCTTTAAAAATTTCGAATTTACCAACCTACCTAGATGATGAAGATGTCGCAGGCTTAAAGTTTAAATTCAAACTCTCTACTCTACGTCGACTCACAGGGAAGAGTAAACATCCCTTACCGAAAGGTGTCGGCTCTGCTCCAATTGTTCATGCCGAAATTCTGGCTAAGTATAACCCAAACCCCTTTTTGGGGTTTAATCTAAAGTTCAAAGTTATATCAATGGATAATTTTACTTAACCACACTGCAACCAATGCCACGCTTGGGGGACTTGTCTTCTAGCTGCTCCTTACCCGAGAGCTGTGGGTTATGCTCATCAACTTGAGCTGATGCTCAAGTTGATGATTTAGGACGAGAGACCGGATTTTTCTTTGTTAGAAATATACGTCTACTAATGTTGATGCCGGCCACATCAGATGTGGCACCTAATAGCATTGTTACGGCCACTTTTCTTCTTTGATCGGCTGTCAAAAGCTGACAGACACGAGAAGAGAGTGGAGCGACGGATTTGGAGGTGCCCGGAAGAAGTCCCATGAATTAAGAATATCTGTGACAGGTAGATCTCTACTCCTAAGGTCTCCCCAAGGCGGGATTGGTTGAGGTGATTGAGTGACTCCATAATTATGTAGGGAAAGTGACTCCTCCAAAACTTAATCAAGACCTATTTTTCCAATCCAACCAAATGCTCTATCCCTCCAACAGACAAACTTCTCCTAATTGAATATCTTCCAAAAAGAAGACTGGGCTGGATTAAGGGAAGCAATGCTTGCTCTATCCTTACCCAGTTGGAACCTATATCTAGTGCTACAATATACTTTTAAGAGAACTAGTCTGTCAGAAGCAGAGAGATTGGGAAGACGGAGCATATACACTAAGGTATTGCGTTTTGTTGGATTGGGACTGTAAATACGACCTTTATAGGTAGTCAAGAGCAACGCGGTAGCTTGCGAAGAGAGGTAGGAATTAAATTTGGTTAGACTCTCATTACCATCGGGTGAAGCGTTGGATAGCTGCCTGAAAGAAAGCCACTCTAATCGGATCAAACTGTAATCTCCTTCGAAGCAGCGTATCCTCTTCTATCTACCAACGAATCAAGTCATGAGAGGTGGACAGAAGTTGTCGCGACTGCACCGTCCAGTAGGGTTTTAACAACCACTTCTCATGGAGCAGTAATAAGTCGAGGAGTGAATTTATTGATGAACAATGAAAGGTAGGGGCGGTGGTTTGTGAATAGGATAACCTTTCCTGGCTCTGCGAAGTGCTGCATTGATCCAACAACCAGTCCTGCCGTTGAAGTCACCAAATAACATGTCGTTTCCGCTACCTAATATACGACCCAGAAGGTCACGTTCTTGTGAATCTTCTCTGGATGGATGTAGACATTGGCTAGACTGAGGCGTTTACTGTTTTTACAGAGTAAAACTACTAAACAAGATAGGGATGGACAAGAATAGTTTAGTAGAAGGGACTATCTTAAGGAGCATTCATACTTGGGTTAAAAGATCTTGAGATGAAGAGGAGTGAGGTGGGGTTATGTACGGTGTA
The DNA here is from genome assembly GCA_012934845.2 of Pomphorhynchus laevis. Taxonomy (NCBI): domain Eukaryota; kingdom Metazoa; phylum Acanthocephala; class Palaeacanthocephala; order Echinorhynchida; family Pomphorhynchidae; genus Pomphorhynchus; species Pomphorhynchus laevis. The sequence continues at coordinate 152,794 of WNNJ02001660.1, read as the reverse complement.
TAGTGGGAACAAATGTGCTTGGGGATGAATCGAGTAATGTCCTGGGGGGAGACGAATAGACCACGTCTCCTGAAGGACTATAACGTCTGCATCTCTTCCAGATAGCAGTCTAAGGGCAAAAGCTCTTCCCGAATTCCACTGAAGAATATTCATTGAAAAGGCTCACGAGTACTCTGCATTGTGTTAGGTCAGCGGGGTGGGATTGCCTCAACCCTAAATGAAGCTAGAGGTGGAAGGGATACCCCCTCCACCACTAGCGCCATCTAGTGTGGGCACTTTCCCACAGGCATTTTCTTCAATTCCAATGGAGGCCTTTTTCCTTTAGAAGCTTTCCAATCTTTATGAGGGGACGGCGTGAGCCGAGGCCCCCCTTTTCTTGGATTCTGGAATTGCTTCCTTTGTAATTTGAGGAGTTGCGTAAAATGCCGTAGCCAAGGCCGAGAACAGGTCCATCATACGTTTGAAAGCTGCGTGAATCTTGCTATCATTGATTCTCAAAAGCTCTGTATCAGACATTCTCGCGGTAACATTGAAAAAAGAATTGTCTTTTTTTGCGGAAATCTGTCTATTGTTAAATGAGAAAGAATTTTTGTAAGCTTTAAATTCAGGACACTTGCGTGATCAGGCCAGGTGGACATCCCCACAATTAGAGCACAAGAGGGGAGAGGTGCATCTTCCCCCCCCCCGACTCAAGACTATGGTCCAAGCCACATTTACCACAGCTCTCGGGTAAGGAGCAGCTAGAGGACAAGTCCCCCAAGCGTGGCATTGGTTGCAGTGTGGTTAAGTAAAATTATCCATTGATATAACTTTGAACTTTAGATTAAACCCCAAAAAGGGGTTTGGGTTATACTTAGCCAGAATTTCGGCATGAACAATTGGAGCAGAGCCGACACCTTTCGGTAAGGGATGTCCACTCTTCCCTGTGAGTCGACGTGGAGTAGAGAGTTTGAATTTAGACTTTAAGCCTGCGACAACTTCATCATCTAGGTAGGTTGGTAAATTCGAAATTTTTAAAGATACCATGACAGGTATAACATTTATTGTTCCGTGGTCTTTAAAATTTTCATAGAAGAAAGCAACATACTCATCAAGAAGATCTGGTGATACAAATGAGATCTTAATCTCTGATTCGAAAAATCTTACTGAATGAAATATGATTCGATTTTCGTATTTTGCAGCAAATTTTTAGAAAGATTCTCAACAGGTTGTTTCTCGCCTATGGCTGAGTCAGCGTGACAATCGCTAGATTATTTAGTTTGGGGGTTGAGGGGAGTACCCATCACCCAGAGAACAAACAGAAATATTATGACCTTGTCTGCTGCGGAAGCCGAAGTTTTACCATTAATTTCGCCTGTTCCAACTTCTTTGTTGCAGGAATTTTTGTGCATTTTTTGAATCTTTTGAAGCTCCAACATGCATCCTTGCATGTTTATTCTCTGATAGCAAACTAACAAATAGCTATTTCAATTTAATAATAAAGAATTTCTTAAATACACTAAAAAGAGAAAACAAAAAACAGTTACAAATGGTCAGATAAGAGGCAACCAACAAATAATCTTCGGTCTTAAGTAAATCATCAAATCACTTCATTTAACAGTCTTCCTACTTTTGCCTCAGCTACAAGGAGGATCTAAGCACCCCCAACCGATCTAACACGCCACATTCCGACTGATCCACCCGGGGTCTTTCACCCCCCTCCGGAGAATCCTATCGGCGCGTACTATGCTGGATAGACGAGAGACGAAGAGCTTAAGAAACCTTAGCCTTTGCTCTGGGGGACGTTCTCTCGAAAAGAAGACTAATCCCGAGATAGCTAAAGTGGCCCCACGGCGCGCCTGGGTTTGCTCTTGCAACGACAGATGCTGAGCCGGTTTCAGTGCCCACCTAGCTTTTTTTAGGATACGTATGAGTGTATCCAGGTCAGCTTTTGCCGACCAGTTCACCGTAGCGGTGAACCCCAGGTATTTTACTCGACTTGTGAAGGTGGGGATGGATTCAGAGGCAAATATGGAGGAGAGCGCATAGAGTGCTAATCCCTCAAGTTTTGGCTTTGTAGCAGGGGTACCATGAAAGGCTACCACCTGCGATTTAGCGGAGTTCAAAATAAGATTGGATTTAGGTAATTGGTATTTTAATCTTAAAACGAAGCGGCTGATGTCAGAGACTACGTCTTTGCACCTATGTCCAGTGAACAGAGCTGTGGTGTCATCAGCATACACCACTAAACCTTGTTTGCGTGTTAATGCTTTGAATAGTTTATTGAAGCAGCAAGATATAAGATAGGAGATGGTTAGGATTCTTGAGACACCCCGTAATAGGGTATAACTGACGCGCATCAGCGTCGTCTTCATAATAAAATCGCTTGGTGTACATCAGGTTCTTTACCCTGTTCACAATTCTCGCAGGCAACCTGATGTACCTGATAGAAGAGATCAAAAAGGGAATGGAGATGCGGTCAAATACAGCAGAAAAGTCAAGGAAACCGCCACAACTAGACGATTGCTATTCTCCAGACAAAACGGCTCCATCTCACCAACTGCTGATTGGACCGAGCAACCTTTGACGAACCCATTAAAACCTGGAGGGATCAAATTACGCCTACTTGAATGGTCGCGGATTTTCGCTCAAACGCTTTTTTGTAAATCGCACGAGGTCATTTTGAATCGAGATGGGTCGCAGATCTTTAGAACATGAGCGCGATTTAACCTTAGGAATAAAAGCTCTGTTTCTTATATTGATGCCTGCTTCATCGTATAGGTAGGCAAGAAGCATTGTGACGGCGACCTCTTTTCTTTGTTCGGCAGTCAAAAGCTGACAGACCCGAGAAGAGAGTGGAGCGAAGGATTTGGAGGTGCCGTCAAGTGGACCCCGAGAGTTTAGAATATCTGTAACAAATATATCCCTACTCCTGAAGTTACCCCAAGGCGGGATTTGTTGAGGTGATTGCGTGGATCCGTAGTTGTGTAAGGATAGTGACTCCTCTAAAACTTTTCCAAGGCCTACATTACCTATCCAACCCAATGCCGTATCCTTCTAATAAACAAACTTTTTCTTCTTGAAAATCTTCCAAAAGGAAAACTGAGAAGTGTTAAGGCGAGCAATGTTCGCCCTGTCCCTATCCAGCTGGAACCTATATATAGTGCTCCAGTATTCATCCGAGAGGGCTGTCTGGCGGAAGCATAGAGATTAAGGTGGTTAAGTAATTTCGCTAGGACCTTGAGTTTCGTCGGATCGGGATTGTATATACGACCTTTATAGGTAGTCGATAGAATCGTGGAAGCTTACGAAAAGCCGCCTTAAAGAAAGCCACCCTGATCAGATCAAATTAAAACCTCATTTGAAGCAACATATCCTCATCAATCCTCCAACAAATTAGGTCATGAGAGGTGGATAATTGCTGCCGCGATTGCTCCGTGCAGAGGGGTTTAAGCAATTAACTCGAGTGAAGCAGTAAAATGTCGAGGATAGAATTAGTTGATGTGCAATGAAAGGTGGGGACGGTGGCTTGTGAATGAGATAACCGTTCCTAGCTCTGCGAAGTGTTGTGCTGATCCAACGACGAGTTCTGTAGTTGAAGTCCCCAGGTATCATGTCAAAAAGCATGCTGTCTAGACAACTCCACAGGGCGGGACTCATCAGTGGATGTCCCTGTATCTTCGTAGTTTCGTCCCTCAGCATGCATTATATTGACGATAATCAACGATGATACAGGGACGTCCACTGATGAGTCCCGCCCTGTGGAGTTGTCTGGACAGCATGCTTTCTGTCGTAATGCGACCTAATAGCTGAAGCTATTATGTAGCCAGCTAAAATACAAGTTAGTCGAAGAGGTCCGGAAATATCTCAACAAAATTTAAATTAACAATGTTTTAATTAGTATGTCACATCAGAAATATTTCTGGCAATATATTTGTTCGTTATACGCTATTCAAGAAACATGAAAGTTAGAATTATCTGATGACACTGAAATATATTAATATAAATATTTTTATATATATTTTATATAAATATAATTGTATTAATATAAAATATCTCTTTAAATAAATTGATAATATGCGACTATAAATGAATACATAAGTGTGCCGAGCATGGAAACCACACGAACTGCGAATAAATTGTAAACAAAATTATGCCAAAATATAAAAAATAAAAATTTTCAAATTTGATAAAAATATACATTAATAATAATTAAGGTCTTTTTAAGACAAAATTAAAGCATACAGATTAGTGTTCAAGTAATGAAAAAGAAGTATACACTGTAAGACGAACGTCTTTCACTCAATTTAATTGCCAATAAAAGTAGACGAGTCGAGTGATCGTCAGCCAACATTAAAAGGACCGAAAAGTGAAACGTAGATATTGAATCAGTAGCTGATAAGATTCACCAATACTGAAATGTAGCGTATTGCTGGTGACTTATAGATAAGATTAAAGTAAAGTGTAGAATAAAAATAATCAAAATTTTAATAGTAACAATGACTGCACATGTATATCAACTTAAAATTAGGAAACAAACTATAGACGACTGATTTGAAATAATAAATAATTTCAAAATAGGTAGGTTTTCAAAATGAAGGTAGCACCTTCCCCTACCAACGCAGATTTAATTTAAAATCAGATATGATTTCAAAATAATATAGTCATCAAAATTTCAATGATAAAATACTTCAATGATTCTTAAAAATATAAAATTAATTCTAGATTTAATGGTATCCTTCATCAAAAATTGAATTTAGTATTGAAACATTTTTGTCCTTATGGGTTTACGAGCTTATGAGCAAAATGTATCTCGAAAATTTTCATCAACTGAAATTAATATCTTATTATCTTAATATGAACTTGATGGAATTTACTAATTATGTTAACCCCCTCTATCATAAATCAAAAATAACATTATAATATGATACTAAAAGATTGTAAGAACTCGATTTTACTCGATTGTCGTTGATCTTAACCTAAGCAGCGCACATAATTTTAAATCAAAACTGTCTGCTTAAAAATCAACTGGAATTATTTTTAAACAATAGAGTAAAACAAATGAATAATTTCCAAGATATAAAGAACATTTGTCGGGTTGCTGGTTATTTAAATCATTCAATTTTAAAAACAACTCAATATTAATAAAAACATTTCATTACATACGAAATAACGAACATGTAAAATGCGTCTAAATGACAACGGCGATGCAGGATAGTCGTTGATCTTAACTTAATTAGCTTACAGAATTTAATTTTGAACCATAAGTACAAAATTTTGACAACTTAAATGGTTTCTTACTGTAGAGACAATCGAAATATAATTAGACACTCTTGAATAACCTATTGTCATTGACGTATAGAGCAGTTTCTCATTTTTAAGAGTTCGGAGTGGTTTACTTCAAAGTTACTATTCACTTTTTATGTTGTATATAATGTAAATTTGACCAAATTAAAATACTTCCTTTCTAAGCAAACCTGCACTATTATTTCAATATGTTATAAAAATCACATTGTCGACTCTAACATTCCTCAATGCTCTAACTAAAAATATTCACCTTCCCAATCTATAAATTGGGTTACTTACTCTATTTCCAGATTGGGGAGTGTTCGAGCAAACCTTTCCTAAAAATTTTCGTATAATACACAATATTTGTGATTGGATAATTATATATTTTCTACACCCAATGCCTTCGTTCGAAGAGATATTAAAAACAAAAGAGTTTGCTCGCTGTACAAAGTTTTCTCAACAACAATTTATTTTTTCTTTGCATTATGTGGTTCATTTAATCTTTCTGACGAAACTTGTCAGAAAGATTAACAAAAATCTCAGTCTGTTTTGCATCAGTAATCAGATTACTGATTACAATTTATTAATAAGAAAAATTTTTTTCCTGTCAACCACTGGTCCGGGTGTCGGGTCGTGGAGGCAGTACACGAATCAAACTACTCCAGACATCGAGATTTTGGGCGACAAACCAGAGTTCTCTTTCAGATAGCCAAGGCGTCGTCACAAACGGTCACAGTTTTCTCTGTAACCGTTTATCTGCACTTTTTTCGATTCATTTGATGGTATTTTCATAGCACTTGATATAACTCCTCTTTTCCTTCAGTATCTCTTAAGATAAGATAGTTCACAATGTCATGTCCTCTTAAGTTTAACAAATTAGTACTTAAAGTTTAATACAAAAATATCAAAAATATGGTGTTTCAAAAAATCGAAATTCAACATAACCGTGTAAATAATCGTTTATAAATTGTTATTTTGATAAAGTTACAATGATGTTCGGAGGTTCTATCCTGTTACTGGCAGCAGCAAGGTTTCCCTCTCTTTACTCTGTATCTTATTGTTTTCACAAACCTTTAAACCTTTCTGTGCGATTAACATTTTGCGACAATTTTATATTATTTTGTCAATAATATAAAAACCTTGTACTATTAACAATATGTTCAGATATTGTTTCTAAAATTATCGAGGTAAACTTGGCTATTACCTCTGTTATGAATACTAAACTTATTCCGTCTTTTTAAATTTTGATGTTTTAATTTCATTCGAATTAGTTATTAAATTTAATTGATATTATTTTTTGTTGTTGCAATATTTTCCAGTTTGTGTGTAACAGTTTACATTCCATTTACTTTCTATTTCAAAGTTTTGTTGATAATAAGTTGTTGATTACACTCTTCTATGTGAAACAATCAAAATAATCGTATTTTAGTATTTTTTGGGTCCACGAATTTTTAACCAATTAGTACACAAAAGTTTTATATTTATTACATTGCCAATTACGAAAATATCAAAAATATTGTTTCAATATTTTCGAAATTCAATATTTTCATTTGTGAAATATTTTTAATATTTCACGAGTCTTAAATTTTGCAGGTCATCTCCTTTGAATCTAGAAATCCATTTACTGAATTATGATCGGAATCTTTTGGAATTATTGCAAACTGAATCACTTTCCAAATCATTCTACGATAGTAGTTAATTGGGCGCGTAATTATTAATTTTAGAAACCCAATTCCATAGTGTTCTTTTTACCTGATTGATTTCCTTGTATAAAGAAAACCGCCGGTAATTGCGTTCCCTGTAGGCACTTTGTTTTTCTATGATTGTTATTTTGCAGCTAAAACTATGATCGCGTATTATTTGATCCATGGAACGTTCGTTTAATTAATGTTTTCATTGTAAACACCGTTTCATGTTTTTATTAGACCAATGCAATGCGGTTTTGTAATGTTGCAATATTAAACCATTATAGCGGCTATCGGCGTATCTTCTTTTGATCGTCAAATTATTTTAATCGATTCGTGTTCGCTTCCATCATGAAATAAACAATATTTTAATCACGTGAATAATTCATTGGCGTTTAGAGGCTTGTAAAATGTGAATTAAGTAAAATATTTCTTTAAACTTTGAATTTAAAAACATGTTCAACACTTTAATTTACTGTTAAAAATAAAAAAAATTAATAATTATAATTTGGAAAATGTTGAAATTTGAAAACTTGCTATTTCATTACTTTATTGTAAGTTAAGTACAAATTTCAAAGTTTTGTACGTGTACCATAAATTTAAACTATGTATATTACAATTTTATAAATCAGATAATTAATGTTTTTGCTAATAATTAGTAATTAGTAATTTTGATTTTAAAATTAAAAGCAAAATTAATAACTTCAAGCCAATTTGTAAACACTCTGCGATGTCACCTCGATTTCAATTTAGTACAACTTAATTATTACAGATAATTATTTACAAATTATTTATAAATGAGTTCTTCGTTTAGTTTATTGTATTCAAAAATATTTTTATTAATATTGAAAATATTAATAAAAGTATTAATATTAAAAGCTCTTTACTATCAATTTAATTCAATGAGCAAATTTACAACAAATTGGAATCTATTTCTCCATTTTATACTTTTTTAAGTCGTGTATATTTTATTATATTATATATTATATATTTTGACTATTTTATTTCAAGGAAAATGATGACCCAACAATTGTAAATAATTCACTAAATACTAATTGTCAAATAAAACTAATAAACCTGAAATGTTTGAAAAAGAAATAGTTAACCTCTTCGTATAATGTCCATAATCGATAGCGTTAGACTTCCTCCTCTTCGTTATCACTACTTTCAGATAGCGCCTGATCATCTAGAATATCTGAATCAAACCGATCCACTGACAACTAGCTGGCCTTTTTCCGGTATCATCTGTCTGTTTATAGTGGGCGTGATTATTTGATCTGTTTCACAAAAGTCAGTTAATAATTCTGTTTCATAATTAAAACTTCCGTCCGATTCATGATTATCACTATTTGCGTTCGATAAACTGTCAGTTAATTCAGAATCAGATAATGTATGTACGTCATGTGTCATATAATCGACGGTCTGTTTACTAATTTCGGTTTCTGGCTGTGAGTTTATAGGTAAAGATTCAGGATCATCAGCGTCGTTATTATTTGATGAATTGTCACATTGTTGCAGAAAGGTGTCAAAATGTGGCTTAATTTTGCTTGAAAGACTTTGGGGCTTTACTGTGATTGCAGTGCTCATACTTTTAGTGTGAATTTTCCGTTTTCTTCTATAAGTGCACAATCTCTGTAGGAACACAATTTATGAGTTCTTGTAAAAACTGACGTATCGACACTAGATCCTGGTATATTAGCTAGCGTGACAATTACTTCATTTGTATTGTTAAATTCAATGTATCCAGGAGCGGACTGATCAATAGAGAGTCAACTGCCAGATCAAGTGCCTGGAAGGCGTTCATTCTTCGTGTGGGATTCTCCATTATGGGGTTAGCGATCTCGTAATACGGTCGGTTTAACATATCAATACTAGATAATATAGCTTTTGAATTTCCTCTAATGAGTGCTATTGATATTCGTTGAAAGAGCTGTGCAGATGCGATGCTGTATGGTATAGATGATCGAATTGCTAAGTATCGGGCGATTCGTCTGATGTTTTTCTCCCCTTCCATATTCCAGCCGACGTAACACTCCAAGACTGCAGGTATGAAGTTATATCCCGCCTCAATCATTTTAGCACGGTACTTTCTATCTTTGACCGATGATGCGTACTGCGCAGCTGTGTAACCAGGCTCATAAGCTGACTGGCGAAGAAAAGATTTCTGTAGTGGATGTGTTACCGCGAAGTCTATAGCATCTGAAGGATCCCCGTAGATCAGAATATCGGCTGGCCGTTCTTGAAGATTTTGGACAAGGTTGCGAACCTCGCAACCCACATGCATTCCTGCTGATTGTGCCGCCTGGAGAACGACGTCACGAATTCCATTATGACGCATTCCTGGAAAACCACCGTAGTTGCAAGTTAGTGCATGGAAGCCCTCAGCATCTGCGTTTCGAAAACATCGACTACAACGGTAGTCACTTGGAGCAATTTGCAGGCCTAACCACATTCTTATAAGAATTGTAAATTCTTGGTCGGTAAGAGCTAGGCCGAGACTTCGATTTGGGGCGCATTGTAACCATGCGTTCGCATGTGGCTGTGATACCGCTATTAGTCTGGCCCTTGTCCGATCATCTCTAGTGTCTAATAGATTTTTACGCTTCTCTGGGACAATTTTGAACGATATTTGATGTTGTCTTGTGGATGAAGCCTGTTGTTCCACTTCTGCTCCGTGTAGCGCAAGTATTTCATTCGCGTTTACAAAGCCCGGAAATGTATTTGGATCCTGGTTCACAAACGCGGCCACTGTGCTGACGCTTGCTGCAAAGGCTGCCGCTCTGTGTTTGTTTGTACTCCTAAGGCCCAGACCGCCCATTTTTAGTGGGAGCTCAACTTGAGATCGTGTTCGCGCTGACAGTTGTATTGAAGCGATGATTTCCATCGCCCGTATCACAGCATTATCAAACTGCTTACAGAAAAGTTCGGTGCTTGCTGGATCTACATTCCTCATTAGGAATGCTATTCGTTGAGCGGAAGCACAGTGTCGCAATAGCAGGTAAGCCACATGAGCGTCCGGAAGTGACGCGACAAGCTCTGTGTCATTTACTAGGTTTGGTAAGCAACTATTTATGAGATATGCTTCTGCAAACTCTTGCGAACCAATTGGGCATCCCAAAATAGTAAAATTGCCGTCGGACTTAATATGCGGAGAGTGAGTCCATTTTGTATGCGTTGAGATAGTTGCTTCTGTGTGGCCTATTAATTCGGTTTTTTGCCAATTCATTGATAGTCCGATTTTTTCCAGCTCATTTGCAATCATGTTTAATGTGATAGCAACTGCCTTGGGTTCACCTCCAATTATTCCATCGTCTAAATACCACTTGTTAAAACCGATACCTGTAACCGAGTCGACTTTCCGAATAATCGGTTGGATTGCCAGCGCGAAAAGGAATGGGCCCAGAGGGTCCCCTTGTTGTACTCCTGCTGACGATGTAAGGCTTTTTGCTGCTCCAAATCGTAATTTTGATGGTTGCGAGTAGCACCATTTGATCCACGGTCCGATAGAAGGTGCTTCAATGTCGACTGCGTCAATAAAGCATTGCCTGTCAACTGTATTAAAAGCGTTCGAAACATCCACTTTCGCCCATACCCAATTTTCCGTGGTGTGCATCTGTTCGTGCAATCGTCGAACCTGGTGAATTATTAAATCTGCGCCATTTGCCACCGCAACACCGACCTGTTGTGGTTGAAATATTTGAGTGAACTTATCGCGCATCTTCGTGCAAATACACTTTGCACACACCCTCCGTAACAATTCTCCTGCCGCTATTGGGCGTATACCTCCATTTGGTTTTTCTATAGCGATAAGATCTGCACCCGCAAAATATCGAGATATATCTACAGGAAGGTCACCGGCTGCCATATAATTTATCAGATGTGTCAGGCGGCTTAGAAGCTTTCCAGACTGGTCCGCTGTGATCATGTCTTGTAGGTGTTTGGCTTTACTAAATACTAATTTAGTAAAGACTTAACTTTCTTAGGGTACAAATGGCAAACTTGTGGCTATGAGCAAATTTACTACAAAGTGGAATATATTTCTCTATTTTCTACTTTTTTAAGTTGTATATTGTAAGTTGACTATTTTATTTCAGGCAAACTTGTGGCTAGCATGATGATGAAATTAAAAGTCATTAAAATATCGTAAATTATTCTATGGGATTAAATGAGTGTCTTGCACTCGCATCTCAAATTTGATCTTTTGCACTCGCATCTCAAATTTGGCCCCGCTGCTATGTTGGGTAGAGGAGTTAGGTGCCGAAACCTGATAGCATAGCAGTTCCTCCTGATGACCTCTAATTCTTATTCTGATACAACGTCTGTTATTTATTAGTCAATTCATAAAAATGACCTTTATTTTAACTTGATTTAAATTATAGAAAATCTAAAAACAATTATTAATTTTAGTATTTAATTATTAAATTTTGATTTAGCATTATTATGTTTTGTTTATTTTATAATTATATTAAATACGTATACTCAGTTAGTTGATTTAATGGATACGAGAAAATATGTGGTACGAGAAAATAAGGACGGTGAGATATCGTTTCTAGACGAGCTCGACACCAATGGTTAGGGATAGACAATTCCAGCGATTTTCGGAAATTTTGGAATCTAGAGATTTTTCTATATGGATAATACGTCAAGCGATTAGCCTTTGTCTGAAGAACAAAATGAATAACAATTCTTTGAAAAAAATGTTTTAATGTACATTAAAACATTTAATAATATATCTGTATTATATTTAATTTATATATTTGAACGAAGTATATAATTTAATGTTATATTTAATGTAATAGATATCATTACATTTTTACCTTTAATAATACGTAGACTCAGTTAGCTGATTTAATTTATAAATAGGCACAATAATTTTGATGATGACTTTTTTATCTTGGCATAAATCACATTACCCTAAGATTTATTCAAGTTTGTTAAACATATTTTAACAATCCCGAATGAAATTTTGAAAGCTCATTTTAGAGAGTATAAACTGCAAAGTAGAGTCAATACTTTGTGTTCATAATAAAGGCTGAAGCTTTTATTGTTACATAGAAATTTACCCTCTATCTTTTGTGTTTTGTTTTTCGCCATGGCTTTCAATTTCATTCTAAATGAACAATGCTGTATGCATTGTTATATATTAAAATATAGTTTAATAACTATATTTTCATACATTATTTTTAATTTCATAAATACTTGAACGATGAATTTTTATTACCATAAATGAATAGCAACTGAAATAAACAACTTTATTGTGTGCTTTATTGATACCGATTTAAATTGATATTAAATTGCTCTGTATAAATTTATGTTAATCTAATATATTTCTCATTTAAAGATATATAACTCAATTGAATCAAAAAGAAATAACTCCATTTTTATCTTAACGCTTGCTTATAAAAAAACTGATTATTCCTGAATAATATGCTTTGTTGCAACCACGTATAGCTGTTTTCTAATGAAATACAAAAAAATATTTAAATTTTGTCGGAGCATTAAAAAATTCCTGTCAATAAAACTTGGCTGTCATTTCTGTTGTTGACAATTGTTGGTAAAATAGTATGACGAGACGTATTTGCTATAATATATCCCTTGTAACTGTACAAAAATGACAAGAAGTGACGGTTTGGTTAAGCAAATAATAACGAATCATTTTGAGTTAATATTTTGATCAACAAAAGAAACTTGGATATCTCGTCTAGCAGATAACTCTTGAGAAACAAATTTATTCTATTAATTCTAAGAAGCAATTCCCACCCGATTTCGTTATGATCGTATGCTTTCGTAACTGAAAATAAACTAAAGAATACTCCCTGTGGATATCTTTCATTTCTTAAATTACAGGCAATCTTCTGTTTACATTATGCATATATCACTTACAGTAAGTCTGTGCAGGAATTCCCACCTGCACCAATACGTATAATTACCTAATATTAACCTAAAATAATAAATTGCTATTTTTTATCAATTAAACTGCCCATATTGACTTCCAATTTATTGACGAACATCTAAAAATGATCATTTTTATGACATAAATTGAATAATAAAAAGTAATAATAAAATAATGTAAATTAATAATAATTATAATAATTGTGTAATAATTGATATTCTGAAAATATCGTAAAAATTGCTTATATTTTTTCAATTTTATTATAAATTCCGATTCTATTTGATTTCATTGATAAATTTAAAATTCTGATAATGATCTGTAATTTATTTTATTCTAAATCTGCAGCGTAAATAGCTGCATAACAATAATAAGTTGTTATCAAGCATCTTTAGTGCAATCGCAATGATATATATCATATTATTGTATATGATACAATAATATGATATTATAACATCATATAAATTGTGATATATGTAATTTATCACATTACATATTAATAGTTATCATATTAATTATCATATTTATCAGATACTGTAACGTTTTCACTGATCATTTAAAATGAAATACAAATGGAAGCTTTTTAGTCAACAGCACAAAACACGAAAAACTGTTTTGAAAGCAACAAGTAGTGTTTCATAAGCAATTCTGTAATGATTAAGTAATACTGCAATCACCTCCGATCAGCATACGACAGTGGTCGTGTAACAAAGAAGCGGAACATCAATAAGTTGCATCTGCATGGCGAAACGTTGCTTTATGCCATTTGTATTCGTTCATACATTACAGATACTACCCGATAAATATCAATTATGTATTATCTTACAACAATTAGATTTTTTACTTTCACAACAACTCATCTTTTGTTATTCGTGAATTAATGAAAGAATATATTTAAAAATATATTATGGCATTTATAACAATTAATTTACAGATTATTTATCCATTCGTTTAATTTAAATACACTCAAATAAATACACTATCGGACACGTTTTATTGCATGGTCTTATGCTGCGCTCATATAACCGCTCATCAAATTGAAAGAGTTGTTAACTGTAAATGTTTTAATTTGTATTCTAATTTGTGTTTTCTGGATAAACGATTCTGAAAATATAGCTCACTTCAGTATTATGCTTCAGCAAACTATCAACACACTGGTGTACTTATTCTTAATAGAACCTTCTTAAAGAAGGTATATATCTAGATATGAAAATTAAATTAACATCAATTAAAACTATTTTTAATTATATCGTCAAGTCCACATGTTTAAATTTACAAGAAACATATTTTTGCATGAGCATTCATGCATACCATATAATATAAAATATAATACACTAAATAATGAAATTTTAATTGCAACAATATGTAATGATATTGGCTTTCTTCAAAATCATTTAAATAATTTTATAAATACATATTTTAAACTAGGTTACTATAAAAATACCATAAAACAGAAAATGAATCACACAATAATATTAAAAATAAATTTAAAATCACAAGCGAAAATATTTCTTTGATAGATAATAAATAATATACTTTGTATTAGAATTGGATACTAGATAATCAAATTTCATCAGAGAAAATACGTCATTAGCACGTTTTAGCTCAGCTGCTATATACCATAAATTATGAAGTACATTAAATAATGAAATTGATATAATGAAATTAAATTTTCTAGTGTTATTAAATGAATTATTAAGAATTGCTACAATATATCTTGATATGAACATTAAATTAACATTAACTAAAACTACTATTAATTTATATCGTAAAGATGACATATTTAAATGTACAAGAAACATATTTTTGCATGAGCATTCATGCATACCATATAATATAAAATATAATACATTAAATAATGAAATTTTAAGAATTGCAACAATATGTAATGATATTGGCTTTCTTCAAAATCATTTAAATAATTTAATAGATACATATTTTAAACTAGGTTACTATAAAAATAACATCAAGCAGAAAATAGTAAAATATATAAATCAACACAATAATATAAAGAATAAATTTAAACTCTTAAGTGGCAAATTTTTATGGATGGATAATAAATAATATACTTTGCATTAGAATATAATACTAGATAATCAAATTTCATCAGAGGAAAGTAGAAATAATGAAAGTAGATAACAGCAATACATTATACATTACAATGATAATGTAGTTTTAAGAATTGCAACAATTTGTAACGATATTGGCTTTCTTCAAACTCATTTGAATAATTTAATAGATATTTTAAACTTTGTTACTATAAAAATAAAATCAAACAGAACATGGTAAAATATATATAAATCAACAAATATGAATAAATAATATACTTTGTATTAGAATAAGATACGAGATAATCAAATTTCATCAGAGTAAATACGTCTTTTGCATGTATTTGTTCCCGCTGTTATGTTAGGTTAAGGAATAATTATACGAAAATTAACATTTTTAAACAATGGCAAAATCAAATAAACTCAACAACTTTAATTTTACTTAAGTAAAATTAAATTTAAACTTTTACGAGGAAACTTTTTATGGATAAATAGTAAAAAATATACTGACTATTTTTAAGCTGACTAATTTTTAAAATATGGTTCAAAACTGTGTAAAATATAAATATAAATTATAAAATATATAAAATATATGTTTTGATATATTAATGATATACGCGTATTCAACTCTAATAATTTTATCCAGGTAGCCTTTTTTAATATTTCTTATTAAACATATTTCTAAAAATTATATGTCTAGATATAAGTATTGAATTTACATTAATTAAAACTACTATTAATTTATATTTTAAAGATGATATTTTTAAATTTACAAGAAACATATTTATATGAGCATTCAGTATAGCATATAATATTAAATATAATATATCGAATAATAAAATTTTAACAATATTAATTTTTTTCTATTTCTTGATTAAAGGCTAGTGATAAGTTCTTAATCAGTTCAGGTAACTGAGTCTAAATATTTAATATTTTTTATAAATAAAAGATAATCTTCTTCTTTTTCTTCGTGTTTTCTAACTCAATTGCAGGGTCCTCTGATAAAAAATAATAATAATAAATAAAATTTAAATAATTTTATGATTTAATAATTTAATCATATGCAATAATTGTTATATAAGATTTTATGTCAAATTAAAATTTATATTTGTTTAAATAAAAAAATAATGCTAGAGTTAATTCAAATAATTAAATAATTAATAAATAATTGTTTTCTAATTTATTTTTATATTTCGCTTGCTATATAATCAGGAACAAAGTATTTTACTGTATAAAATATTTTATTGTTTACTTAATTACAAATATTGAACGGTAGAATTTAGGCAAACCAGAATATATTAATTTGCTCATTTTATATTCAGTGAAAGTTAAATAGATAGATAAATGTGAACGCACATTTATCACTTTTCAGAAAGAAGTTACAGCCCGATGAGCTAACTGAGTCTACGCATTTTATATTTTTCATAAATTAAAAATTAATGTCTAATAAAATTTAAATAATTAATAATAAATAATTATTTTCTAATTTATTTTTATATTTCGCGTGCTAGATAATCAGAATCAAAACGTTTATTTTTATTTTTTGTTTATTTTTGAGCATTTTGAGTTCACCTAATAAACAATTTGAAACAGCACTTGATGCAAAACTTGTAAATTTTGTTAGCTAGCGAAATATAATAGCTGGCTGGTTCTGCTCAAAAATTACAAATAAAATTATGGATATTATTAATAATTGAACTATTCAGTTATTCTATTTCAATTATTATATTCATCCATACAAATTTTCAGCTCAAGAGTTAAATTCATATTCAATAATATTTTTATGATTTATATCTTTACGCTTTTTTTAATTATTTAATTTTTTCAACAAATATTAGTTGCTATTTTATAGCAACTAACCAAATGACCAAATTCTATTTATCAAAAGTTTAAAAAAAAAGATCAGTCTCCGTATTTAAAATAATACAAATATATATAAATAATATTATATATTATTATAATATTATAATAATATATATTAAATATTATTATAATATTATTATAATATTATAATAATATTATATATTAATATATATATTAATAATATATAAAATAATACTTTTTGTTTATAAAATAAACAAATAATTCTTTAAACGAAGATATTTTTTAATCAATAAATTTTAACGAATGGCTGATACTTTAATACAACGGATCAAGACTATTAAACTCAAAATAATAAATTTCTCCACAGTTTGAGTAAAAATATAAAATTAAAAGATATAATTAATTTATTTTAAATTTGCGAAAGAGACAGCAAATATGCATGTCGTAAAACAGGTGAAATAAGACCTACAGGAATTTAATTAAATTAAATTAAAAAATATTTTAATCTTAAGATTTATCACCGATAATAAAGATTTTTAAAATAACAGAATCTATAAAACTATCGCTTAAATTTTACTAAAAAAATAATTTTAAGATTTTATTAATAAATGAATTATTAAAATGACAGAATCTATAAATTTTAAATCTTTAAATTTTACGAACTTAAAAATGTGCGCTTTTCAAAAATGTGCGATGCAAATCAAATTTGTATTTTCTACAAATAAAAAAGATAAATAATTATAAATAATAAATAATTATATTATATTTTATATAATAATTGTCTTTTATTAAATCAAGTTAAATAATCTATATCAAGTTAAAATTTAAAATTGAAATTTAAAATAAAAGTAAATGTTTATGATTTGCCTAATATATTTATATTTTTACAAAGCAAACCAGAGTGTGTTGGAATTATTTAAATGCATCTAAACATCAAGTTTTTATACAATCATCACTGTAACATGTGGACTTTGCTTCCTTGTAATATGATAGCTCTCATAAATACTGAAAAACGGTAATTTTTAAATTTTATTAATCATAATTAATTTTATTATTAATTTTATAAATTTTATTAAACGGTAATTCGTCATTTTATTTATTCGTTATTTTTAACAAAAAATTAATAGTACGTTGTGATCCAGCTTCAATAATTATTTATCAATAACGGATCATTATCAACTATTTAAAATTATAGGATTATTTAATTGTATTATGAAAATGGTTTTAATAAGCTTTCATACAATGTTGACAATTTAAAGCTGACATAATGGTACTGTTTCGTCCTCTATTGGATTCAAAGCATTCTCACTTTATATTCAACACTGATGTGATCAGGAGATCATATAATCGGCACTAATGATATTTTGATGGATTCTTTCATTGATTTTATAAATCAAGCTGGATCATACAAGGTGATTTCGCATTGGAAACCCGCTAAGGTTGCATTTTCTTCATTACTTCCAAGTCACCTTAGTGTATGAAGTTGGAAGTAATGAAAACGAGTGATGGGAACAGTGTCCAAGCATTGTTTATATATAATAGTAAATTATTATATAATAATTTAATTCAATTTGATATGATATAATTTATATGGAGTTAATTTTTATATTTAATTCATATTAATCATTTATATCATTTATATATAACAAATACAAGATTTGAAAATTGTGTAGAATTAAATAATCAAATCAGTTAATTAACTCTACATATTTAATATAGTTTTAGAAATTATAAAATAATAATAGTGCTAAATCAAAATTAAAAATTAAATAATAATTATAAATAATAAATAATCGAGTCTACATATTTAATAAAACTACAAAATTATAAATAATTGTGCTAAATCAAAATTTAAAAATTAAATAATAATTATAAATAATAAATAATTGTCTATAATTATGAAGCTGGATCAAAGAAAATAGAAATTATTTTTGATATTTCGCTAACTTCTGATAGCATCTTCAGAAAATTTTCTGAAGATGCTGACAGAAGTTAGCGAAATATTCAAAATTCTTCTATTCTATGATCCAGCTCCAATAATTAGAAATGATCTTCATTTAATTCAAATAATAAAAGCACTAATACCAACACATATTAAACATATTTATTGAGCAGCAAAGCATCTAATACAACAAAAATTTGAGATAAGGATAGTGAGAAAACTGGACCTGATTGAGATAAACCGATGTGATTTTCGAATTTAACTAGAAAATTACAATTTAATTTTATGAAGAGTAAATTTCTGAAGATGCTAACAGAAGTTAGCAAACTATCGAAAATAATATCCTCTCGTATATGATCCAGCTACAATAATTATTTATCAGTAATAGATCATTATTAATTATTTAAAATAATTGTCTATTATTTAATTTATATCAAGTTGAAATTTAGAAATGAAATTTAAAATAAAAGTCAATTTTTATGAATTGGCTAATAAATAAGGGCGATTCACCAGAATAAGGATTAGAGATCAACCAGGTTTCGGCACTTATTCCTCTACCTAACATAACAGCGGAACTGAATACATTCTAATGACGTATTTCCTCTTAAATACGTCATTAGCAGAAAAATACAAATAATTTTTTTATTGTCAATAAGAGTTTATTTGTTAAGCTTTCATTAGCTGATCTACAAATGCGATTTCAATTTCGATTTGGAAATTACAAAACAGAAGGACAATACACGCGTGATTACAAATCAAAAGAACAATACATGCAATATATACGTGCATGTAAAAATATTTTACATTAGGGGCACATTCACCTTACGTGAAATAAATTAATCATATTCACATTGGATATTAAAGAAGTTATCATATCGCGGCACATTTGGGATTATACGATTACTGGTGTTCCTAAAAGAAATTGTAAGATCAATTATTTTTGAAATAAAAAACCCAAATTAAGTTAGAAAATTGACATTTTTTGTGAAGGGTGTGCCTACATAGCTCAATAGTGAACCGTTATGTTAAAAAGGTTCGGGAACCACTAGGTTATAGCATTAAAAAATTACTCAAACATGTTAAGTTCTATGCACTGAGTTTTTGCCGTAATATGAGGGTAATTACAGAAAATTAATTTTGATGCAATTGAAAAGCAAAGTCAGTTTAGCGAATACAAATTATTTGTAAATTATCTATCTCAGTTATAC
The DNA here is from genome assembly GCA_012934845.2 of Pomphorhynchus laevis. Classification (NCBI taxonomy): domain Eukaryota; kingdom Metazoa; phylum Acanthocephala; class Palaeacanthocephala; order Echinorhynchida; family Pomphorhynchidae; genus Pomphorhynchus; species Pomphorhynchus laevis. The sequence continues at coordinate 132,929 of WNNJ02001660.1, read as the reverse complement.
ATTTATGCTAAGGTGTTAATCATTGCATGCTAAGTAAATTTTCTATAAACCAGATTTTCGTATAAACAGATAAATTTAATTAAATTTATCCGCAATAAACAAAACGAAAATTCAATCGTACGCCAAATGTTAATTTTAGGTAAATTTTCACTTAAAATTTACTAATTAATGATGCAATCACAAATGAAATATAGAATTTCCAAGCAATTTAAAAATAATATGACGAAATTTGAGTGTAAAGTATATAATTATATTAGCGATATATTTATATTAAATTTGGATTATAGATGATGTATTGACATTGTGCTAATTTTTTTTCTAGATTTTCACGATATTTCGTTTATCAATCGAAAATTAAAATTAAAATCAATCGAAATTTAATTAAAATTAATTAAAATTAATCAAAATCGTTTTAAATAAACCATTTTAATTAGCAAGAAAATTTTAAAATAAAGTTATTTAAAAAATACATTTTATTTACAAATTATCTCGTAGAAAAATAAAATTGAACTAACTCTGAATGTTGCCTTAAGCTCTCGAATCTTCTTTCTTATCAGTAACCTGAAAATAAATTTGAAAAACTTTGTGTATTTGAATCAGTTGAAAACTGTTGTGGTTGCAAGTTGGCGAGACTATTATGAACAATCGTGGGAATCATTGGGCTAATCAGTGGACTGTAATGCCCCATTATAGGACTGTATTGATGATATAGCTGACTTAATGATTGATTCGAAAACGTTGGTGTTATCATTGATTGAATGACATCGTTATCAAATGGCGTGTACGGATTCATTAGGTAACTGTTTTGAGGATCTACTCCAAATGCGCTAGTTTGCCCTAATGGCGGAGACACATCAGCTGTATCAGATATTATAACCGATGATTGCTTATAGAAGTTGGGTGTTTTCCTTCCCAACGTTGACATCATCGAGTAATCATCATACCTATTTGATAGCCTGCTGCATTTTGCATCCGATTTACACTCTCTTTTCACTTTAATATCGTGGAATTCATCTTCCTTGATGCATGTGAATTTTCGCTTCTTTGCTTTTCTACTTTTGTTTTTATCTTGCTGGGGTACTGCCTGATTTTCTATTATATTGTCTGATTGCTGATTATCTTTTGGCTTCTTAAATCGTCGACGTCGACGTAGGTAGCTTCCATTATCGAACATGTTATGACTGTCCGGATCCAGGCACCAGTAGCTTCCTTTACCCGGTTTGCGATCGTCCCTTGCTATCTTTACAAAGCAATCGTTTAATGATAAATTATGTCTGATTGAATTTTGCCATCCCTGCTTATTTTCACGGTAATAAGGAAACTTGTCAATGATAAAATGATAGATGCCGTTAAGAGTTATCTTTTTATCAGGGGCATTGTTTATCGCCATTGCAATCAAAGCGATATAGCTATAAGGTGGCTTAACAGATGACGATGACTCTATGTGATCATTTGGAATTGATGCGTGATGTAGCATGTGACCACTTCCGCTGCTTTGAAGAGGGGACCAATATCGATGGTGTTGATGATTGGGAAAGTTGAGATGAAAATTATCATTTGACCTTCCTACTGTTGCTGCCGCGTATGGATTAGAAAAATCTTCGTAATAGTTAAAACAACTGCTGAGTCCGTTAGCATCAGCTTTATTATATTGGCCTGCAAAGTTGAAGTTGCCAAGTTGCGGAAGGTCTTCTTGAGGTGAATTTTGATGCTGAATATGACGATATAGGGGTGCGGAGGATCGGCGATCTTCTTCAATGCTATGTCTCGGACTATTATTGCGATCGGTAGCATTTGTAAACAAATGTCTAGACAAGTCGCTGTCTAAGCACATGGAATTTAACGAAATGGGTATGCATTCTGAAATTATTGGTTGATTTAACAACTGATTCTGTTGTTGACGATCACCATTGTTGTTGCTATTATTCAAACCTCCAGTATCAGCACTTCTCATTAATATTTGGATTACAGTGTTTGTTTGTGCAATTGTTTTTGCACTTGGATTTTCAAATAAAAATACTTTTGTAAGAGACTGTTGATATAACTTATAAGTGGAAACTTCAGAACTTATTAAGAATGAAAAAGACTGTGTTTGATGTAATTCCGTGATTACTGCGCATAGCGTGCCAGCATCTGTCAACAAAGTTTTTTTTCCATTTCAGTAATCCCGTATGTCAACAACACATTCAAAGAAAATAATAACGAACTTCATTGGCTGTCGAAATAGTGGCAGTAACTTATAGCTACTGTTGATGCTGCCCTAATTCACTTCTTCATCAACCACAAATAAATTGTCATAATTTCTCAGCCTAATTATTGCATCTTGCTTTAAAGTAAAACTCATTGACCAATGAAATTGTCGATACAATTCGACAGCCATAGGGAAACGAAGAAGTTTTTGCAGAGCGCAATGATCTGCTGGAAATGATGAAAGTGAGCGCTTTTTATTGCAATCACATAATATAATTCAGAAAACTTTCTGCATTGGAAACAAAATTACTGAAAATAGTGCACTAGAATATATGGTGAGATAATGACGTGAGAGATTTTGTTTAACGATTTCGAGATTTGCTAACTGGTAATAAAATTTGCTGAAAGATAATTTTTTAATTACTATTTTTTAATTTTTCAAAATCAAATTGAGATTAAAATCATTTTACTATTTTCAATAATATCACAGTAGATGATAAACCGAATTTACAGTGAGGATTGATTATATAATTTTATCTTGTATATTTTACATCGATTTTTGTAATTGCAGTTCGAATTGAAATTGACTAGCTTTACACGAAAACTATCTACATATATGATAAATAAATATCTTTTAAATGTCTGAGGAACAACCGTTTGGTCCACTGACAGACCTATTAGATATAAAATCCAGGGGCTGCTGCATTGTACTATAGAACTATGCAAATTTGTTCTACGGACAACAGAAGACGTATTGTGAAATATCTACTATGTTATTAGAAAGACAGTATTCTCTGCAAGCTATTAAACAAGCGTTTTTAAATCAAAAAGAATAAGAGTGAAGAACATAGTCTAGAAAAAACCAAAATAACGACATCAGAAATAATTTCTTTTCTACCACTTACATTTCGGAATAGTATAATAATAGATTGATCAATTCGCTGAAGAGTGATGGGCCAACGAAATATAATTTATCACAAAAAAAACGACTTTATATGATCTCTTTTTTCAAAACGAAACCAACATATTCAAAAAATGAAGTAGTGTATGGCAACCCTTGTAAAGATTGCAACAACGTTTACATCGATCAAATCAAAACAAGGACTACGAAAGAGATTTGAACAGTACACAAGGGTAAATCTAAAAATATGTAACGCTTCTTCAGAAATATTTCATCATTTATTGAACAGTTCACATACCATTGATTTTGACAATACAACTGTTCTTGAATGCGAGCCAGATACACGTCTTCGTTCAATCAAAGATGCGGTACACATCCATTGTCATCTGTTGTAGACTTTAAATTTTAAATTTGTTTATAATACTTTATATTTATATTTTCGTTGCATTTAAGAAAAGTAAATTGTAGCTAAAGACCAAAATATATGTTCAAAATTTGTGTTATCGATGATATTTTGTTATTACTGATCATTAAAAAGGAATGATCGCTGAAGGAATAAATTTATTTGTTCAATAGAAGATAAACTTCGTAAAAGGACTTGCAAATAAGTTTAAATTTAACAATCCCTCAATTAAAGTTCGTATTTAGTGATCATAGCTTGTTGCATGCTTAAAAATCCTTAAACAATGAAATTTTTAATCTTCAGAAGCTTTCAAGGCGAAAAATGCTTATATAATCCGTCATCAAAACTGAAAATTTATTTTTAAATGTGAAATTGTGTAATTTGAATTCTAAAAAATCAAAATTTAAAATTTTACAATTTCAAATTGTGAAATTCTAAAAATCAAACTTATATATTAAATATATTTTCCAGAGGTCGTTTGTGTTTGTGATTCGTACGTGTCAAAACGTATTAATAACATGAGAAAGATAAGCCTGCCAAAGTAAAATCGTTTACTTTCAATTGTCGAAAATTAACGACAAATGATATCAATACAAGCATTTTATACATTCATTAACGTTTTAATTGATACCTATAAGTACATAGCAAATAACGGGTAATCTCAAAACTTACCAATTACCACGCTGTCCATGTAATCCAATAATTCCGATATATAACATTTCTATAGATGTATGCGGTAATCAAATTATTTCATCTTATCTTCCCTTTGATTTTAGTAATTTAAAATTTAGTAATTTAGTAATGGTAATTCTCTCATACAAATTTTAGTCAATTCGGATCAATTTAAATCAATATATTTCTAAGCAAATACATGTAATTTTAATATTTTGTTCTTTTGCAGTTTTTTCATAAAACATTTTATGTTTAAAGTTCAATTAAGTAAACAATATACAATTGTAATTTAATATGATGTAATTGAAGTAGAATTAACATTTTTATTAAATTAGATTAAATTTGAATTTAAATTATGATTGGATGAAGTTCGATTGTAATAAATTCGTAATTTTAGAGCAAGATCAATATAAAATCATTTTATATATTTTTCTAGCTGCTGCTAGCATCATCAGGAACAAAAACAATCGTACAAAGTTTGTCAAAACATTAAAAAATAGGGTTAGATAAAATAATGACTAAGTTAAGTCTAATGACTGAGTTAATGACTAAAGATTAAGTTACTGAACGTTTTAATTTATTAAAATTATAGATGCTGAAACGTAAATTAAAATACAAATAATTGCCGGATTAGATTCGGAATATATTTAATTATTCCTTGGCTGTTCTACCGAGAATCAAAAAGCAAATTAAATTTAAATTAAATTTAAAATCAAATCAAATCAAATGTAAATTTTTGCCATAATTAAATATAATTTGATAACGTTCAGGAGTAAAACCTTAATCGTATGCGAAATACAAATGACCGAATCAACATAGTGGTTATTTATATAACAGAAATATTTATATACCATATATTTTTATTACTAGTTTAAGCTTTATAAATGTAAAAATTTATTTTAATATGATTACTACATCTAAATAGTCATACTTAGATATTGGGCAAATAAATTATAAAAATTTGAATTATTAGACCGATTGAACTACAAAATGTAACAAAATATGTTAGTAGAAATCTCGTTCTAAATCCTATTTGATTATTATCTTAACATAAAAAGATTATTTTAATTATATATTAAATTAATTTATTTAATAATATATTAAATAATTAGCACAAAACTTGATTTCAAACTGACAAATAATTATACAAATTGTTAGTAGCTTAGCCATTAACAGATTTATTACTATTGATGAGATCAAATGGATAAATCGTGAATAAAAATAATAATAAAATTGATTATTAAATCAATTTCATTTATTAGATTAATTTCAAGATAAATTTAATCATGGATCGGCTTCGCACAAGAAACAAATAAACCAGCAGCATAAAATGTTTGCCTATTTAATTAGCCTCGTCAGTTAAATAAATTTATTAATTGAATTTATTTTTATCAATTCAGTTACCAATTGAATTGGCAAAATATTACAAATTCAATTTATGTGTATTAGTAAAAATCGCAAATCAAGTTAATTAATTCTTTTTTAGATATAACATGATTTTGATAAATTCTCAATTATTTCTCAATTGTTAGATATATCTCAATCGATTCTAAAATAAATAATTTTAAATAATTCTATTAAATAAATATTTAATAAATAAATATTCAATAAAAATTATTTATTGCACCAAAACAAAAAAATTAAACGCTTGAATGAATTTTGAATAAATTATTTATTTAAAATATTTTAATATTTTTCTTTGAAAAAATTACGAGTCAGATAAAATATAATATAAATTAGATTATTATAAATACATAATATTCATATACTAACAATTATATTATACAATTGTCAAGGCAATTGTTATCGATAACCAAATCAATAACTTATAGTGAATGTATACAGTACAGTAAGAACAAAGTAAAAAAATAAACTAAAAATCTTAATAAATTTAACTATTTTATGAACGATAAATTTTCATTGGGCTAAAATACTAGTTTATTTACTGAGACGATTTATTCACTTTAAACAATCGATAATTTTATAGTCAGAGTACTTAATAAGGCATGCATATATGTCTAAATATGTTATACATTCTCAATGAATTTCAGTTAAATAGAATCTATTTATTTTAAATTCCATAAAGATTTAATAATAAAATTTTCGTTTCACTTAAATGCAATTAAAAATAAAGTAAAAGTAAATAATAGAGTACAAATTTAAAAGTTATAAACTTTTCATTGGGATAAAATTTTGGTATATTTAATTTTAAGTAATCCTTTTAATGAGAACAGAAAAAACATTTTAGTGACTACTTATAAATCAAATCAGCTAACTGTGTCTACGTATTTAATATAATTATAAAATAAACAAAACATAATAATGCTAAATCAAAATTTAATAATTAAATAATAAAATAAATAATTGTTATAAGATTTTTTATAATTTATATCAAGTTAAAAATAATAATAATAAAAAATTAAAAATATAAAATGAAATTTAAAATAAGCGTCATTTTTATGAATTGATTAATAAATAACAGACGTTGTATCAGAATAAGAATTAGAGGTCATCAGGAGGAACTGCTATGCTATCAGGTTTCGGCCCCTAACTCCTCTACCCAACATAGCAGCGGGGCCAAATACATGCTAATGATGTATTTCCTCTGAAATAACTATCTAGTATCTTATTCTAATGCAAAGTATATTATTTATTATTCATCCATAAAAATTTGCCACTTAAGAGTTTAAATTTATTCTTTATATTATTGTGTTGATTTATATATTTTACTATTTTATGTTTGATGTTATTTTTATAGTAACCTAGTTTAAAATATGTATCTATTAAATTATTTAAATGATTTTGAAGAAAGACAATATCATTACATATTGTTGCAATTCTTAAAATTTCATTATTTAATGTATTATATTTTATATTTTATGGTATGCATGAATGCTCATGCAAAAATATGTTTCTTGTAAATTTAAATATGTCATCTTTACGATATAAATTAATAGTAGTTTTAGTAAATATTAATTTAATGTTTGTATCGAGATATACACCTTCTTTATCATTAATATTGGTTTTGTTAAGAATAGGGCTTTCTGGATAAATGTGCTCACTAATTAAATAAAAATTATTATAATTAAATACACATATATCATCAATGTATCGAAACATATATTTCATATATTTATATTGTTTAGATTTAGTTTTTACACAGTTATGAACAAATTCATATTCTATAAAGCTTAAAAACAAGTCAGCTATAATTGGGCTACTATTACCACCCATTGGAACACATTTTACTTGTCTAAATATAGATGTCCCTACTTTTAAATAATTTTGATTTATCAAAATATTTTAAGATTTTTTTAATTCAATTTTATCCATATATTTATATTTACTTGATGGTTTAATTTTTGTTAGATAGGCGTTATAATTATTACAACATATATATGTATATCTTTTCCGAATATAAGATTAATTAATTTTACTAACGCTTCTTTAATATCTACTAAATCTAGATTTGTATAAAGCGTACTAAAATCGTACGTATTTATATTCTGAAAATTTATTCCTTTTGTCTGTTCTAAAAATTCTTTTGTAGAATTAATACTGAAATAGTGTTTTATTCCAGTATTAATTTCAATTGCCCCTCAATATTTTTAATTGCTTTAAGTATTTTATTCATATAGACAGAAAACGGTTTTAATGTACATTTAAACGCACTACATATGAACCTAGGTTTTATTAGATTTTTTTGTAATTTTGGATTCCAATATAATATAGGTATTGTTTTATTATCTGATTCAACCTTTATACCCTTTTTATCCATTATGAACGTCACTGTTCATTATATATAAATCAGCGTTTTATTTCATTGACGGATAAAGTATAAAGATTGCAGATGATAAAAAATCATCGAAAATAGTCAAAAATTAATGGATTGTTTTAATGATGATTTTTACGCAAATTTTGCAGAAAGTGCCGTTCAGATGTTTATTTGTTATCATCGCATAAATATAACTTTTATCATTTGTCGTTATTTTTAACTGTCATTTTTAGTATATTCTTTAGAGTGATGGTTATTTTCATGATTTGAGAATAATAATAATTTCTACAATACAGGGGCTATATGAATTCTACGGTGATCCTTGTGCAGTAAATGCATGATTGACTTTTAAAAGTTAATAATTTATTTCTTTGCAAACTGTCTGTAGAAACTGAGCAGGATGCGCATGTACATCAGTAAACTTGAAGGTGAAAGTATATACATTAATGTTAACATTTTAAAAAATTGTCTTGTCTACAACATTCTCAACGAAAAAGGGCAATGCTAATGGCTGGATTTCTAGCTGTACTAAATAATGATTGATTTATGTGACTGATAGCAAAAGAAAATGGCAATAAGAAACAAAGTGAATGACCAATCAAAATTGAAGGCTTAATTTTTGTTTTAATTAATTTCTGTAGCATAAACTTTTATAAGCAAAAATACATTTTATTACAATTTATGTACAATTTATTTGTACAATTTGTTATTTGTTTTATTTAAATTTACAACTGAAAAAAATAACTGGAAAACAATTTACAATTTTATTATTTCTTTAATCTTTAATTTTATCACATGGTTAATTGATCATCTATCTACATTAACATTGATTATAAAATGATTGATAAGTTATGTGAAGTTATTCCTGAAGTAAGTCACTTTATTTTATCGTTCTTGAATTAATTTAATTAACAAAAACGAAGTCAACATGTAAATTTATAACTTTTAAGCCTATATTGACATAAAAGTTATAGTTCCTTATGTATTTGAATATTATCCGAATCGTATTTACAAATTGTAAATGCCATACACAACTTATAAAACTAAAGAAAATTAATTAAAAATTACAAAAATCTAATTTTTAGATTTAGATTTTAGTTCAGAAATCTGTAAGTTAATTTAGTATTAGGTGTTAAATTCATATTTATTTGTTTATGAATAAACAATTATTTGTTTATACATATTGTTTATTTATTCATATTTATTTATGACTTTATTATTTTCAATTACTAGTAAGGCATGTAAATAGGTGTTATTAATGCTATTTAATTGCTCCTTTAACACCTTGAAACAAACACGAGCCCACATTATATAATGTAGGCTAGTGTTATAAATATTTAGTAAATTTATATGAAGTAATTTTTTTCTTTTACATCTTTGTACAAAAAGCTAGTTCTTTGCTTATGCTAAGATTTAAAAATGTTTTACCGCAAAGCGTTCAAATTTCTCAAATAAATGTAACTTAAAGGCTATTAGCAGATCGTGGGATAAAGCATTGCTCTTTCTTAAACTTTATTATGGATTCGCCATTTCAGCAGACGGTGCTAAAATGCTTGCATTATCTTCTAATTCATCGGTTATGGATCGTACGCTGTTGCGGTTGTTTACATAAAGAGAGAAAGCAATCAGAAAAACGGAAATTACGAAAACAGTGCTGCTACAAACGGATACAAGCTGTACAAAAAGATCAAAGACTGTTGGTGTAATATTATAGCACATAAACGCTATAGAGGGTTAATTGATTATAATTGGCTGCATGCGTGAAACATGTCGGATCGATGTGGTTTAATCTGTTAATGTATTCGTTCAAAATCAGACAAAGCATTGTCATCCAAGTGTCAACAGTTGAAACTGATGTAAACGATACCATATTGATTTAAACTAAGCAAATACACTTTGAAATTAATAAATGTAAAAGGATTTAGGTGCATTTTAAAAATTCAGAAATTTATTTCATAATAAATATTATTAATTTATTACTCAATTCATATCAAAGCTTATCTCTGACTTAATCAATTTTTCGTAACATTAAACGTTACAGTGTATACAATATTTTATACAATTGGCCAAAATTATTATTTCAGTACTTTAAAAATACAAACAATATGTTTAAAATTCAGATTCCTTATATTTTAATTAAATAAAATCCTTTATTGTTATAGAAATTTCGAAAAACGACTTGTAATAACAAAATTAATTATTTTTAATAGCTGATGATGATCCATTATTGATAAAGAATTGTTGGAGCTAGAAGGAAGAAAATAAAAGCATTTTTAATATTACGCTTATTTCTGTTAGTATCTTCAGAAATTTACTCTTCATAAAATTAAATTGTAATTTTCTAGTTAAATTCGAAAATCACATCGGTTTGTCTCAATCAGGTCTAGTAATCTTTTGTAATCACGCGTGTATTGTCCTTCTGTTTTGTAATTTCCAAATCGAAATCGAAATCGCATTTGTAGATCAGCTAATGAAAGCTTAACAAATAAACTCTTATTGACAATAAAAAAATTATTTGTATTTTTCTGCTAATGACGTATTTAAGAGGAAATACGTCATTAGAATGTATTCAGTTCCGCTGTTATGTTAGGTAGAGGAATAAGTGCCGAAACCTGGTTGATCTCTAATCCTTATTCTGGTGAATCGCCCTTATTTATTAGCCAATTCATAAAAATTGACTTTTATTTTAAATTTCATTTCTAAATTTCAACTTGATATAAATTAAATAATAGACAATTATTTTAAATAATTAATAATGATCTATTACTGATAAATAATTATTGTAGCTGGATCATATACGAGAGGATATTATTTTCGATAGTTTGCTAACTTCTGTTAGCATCTTCAGAAATTTACTCTTCATAAAATTAAATTGTAATTTTCTAGTTAAATTCGAAAATCACATCGGTTTATCTCAATCAGGTCCAGTTTTCTCACTATCCTTATCTCAAATTTTTGTTGTATTAGATGCTTTGCTGCTCAATAAATATGTTTAATATGTGTTGGTATTAGTGCTTTTATTATTTGAATTAAATGAAGATCATTTCTAATTATTGGAGCTGGATCATAGAATAGAAGAATTTTGAATATTTCGCTAACTTCTGTCAGCATCTTCAGAAAATTTTCTGAAGATGCTATCAGAAGTTAGCGAAATATCAAAAATAATTTCTATTTTCTTTGATCCAGCTTCATAATTATAGACAATTATTTATTATTTATAATTATTATTTAATTTTTAAATTTTGATTTGTAGTTTTATTAAATATGTAGACTCAATTAACTGATTTTATTATTTAATTATACACAAATTTCAAATCCTTTATTTTATATAAATCCAGTATAATGATCATTAATAATAAATACTGACTTATTTATTATTTAATTATTTAAATTTTATTAAGCATTATTTTTAATTTATAAATAATATAAAATGCGATAGTACTTATTATTTTTTATTTTTTAACAGTTTATTTTTATGATAATTTATTATTTAATTATTTAAATTTTTATTAGCATCATTTTTTAATTTATAAAAATCTAAAATACGAGAGTATGAGTACAGTATGAGTATGTATGAGGATGAGTCGTAATACTAATTTAAATAAATTGACTTTTAGTTAAAATTTCACTTTTTAATTTTAACTTCACATAAATTATGAAATGTTATATAAGATTATTTATTATTTATTATTTAATTTTAAATTTTGATTTAGCACTATTATTATTTTATAATTTCTAAAACTATATTAAATGCTAACTCAGTTAGCAGATTTGACTATTAAATTCTAAACAATTTTCAAATCTTGCATTTTTTATACATAAATGATATAAATGATATTAAATATATCTGTTAGCATCTTCAGAAAATTTTCTGATTAACTGATTAGACATCTAATTAAATGATTTGACATCTTTAGAAATTACGTAGAATTATATTGCAACTGCATTTTTTGATAAAGTTTGATATTTTTTTATATTTCGCTAACTTCTGTTAGCATATTCAGAAAATCACTTTAGAAAATTACCTTCAGGTAATTTTCTAAAGATGCTAACAGAAGTAGTTAGCGAAATATCAAAAATAATTTCCTCAATTCTTTGATCCAGCTCCAATAATTATTTATCAATAATGGATCATTATCATCTATTTAGAATATTTAATTGATATTTAATTAATATTTTATTCCCGCTAGCCTCTGTTTGCATCTTCAGAACATTACAATTATAATTTTCTGAAGACGCTAACAGAAATTAGCGGAATATCAAAAAATCCTCTTTCCTTTGATAATTCTTTAATTTTTTTTATTATGATATTATTATTAATATTATTATTAATTTTGTAATTTTATAATTGTTATTTTCTTCTAATGTTATAAAACTATATGAATCTTTAATATTTTATACTTAATATATAATTAATACTTTTAATATTCTCTTAATTCAATTTTAATCTGAGATGAAATATTTTCAATGATATAAATTATTTAATCAAATTCGGTTAGCCTTTAAAATATTAAATGAGTTCATTTTAAATTGCTTTATTTTTCGTTCATTCTTTAAATTTATAGGGAATAAATTAAATTTGATATCATTTAAATTAAAAGTTTAAATTATGTAAAATTTAATTTATTATGATCCCTTTTCTTATTTATTTCATATTTCGTTTGCTAAAACGTCATTGTATAAATTGAAGGGTAATCTAAACATAAAACACATTTAAATGATCCAAAATAACTACAATTTGTTATAATAATTAATTTGAATTTTGTCCACATTATTTACGAATTAATTTATGAATAAATAAAAAAGTCAAAAATGAAATTTTATAATAATTACGATATCTAATACAACGTTCAAATGAATATAGGGTATGTAAATGATGAGACGGGGGTAAATAGGGAACCCGGGAGTTCTCTGTTTCATCTGCAGGTGAGTACTTATTTTTAAGCTTTATAGAATATGAATCTGTTCATAGAATAACATTAATCTAACAAAAATTAAACCAGCAAGTAAATATAGATAAACGGATAAAATTGAATTAAAAGATTAATTAATAGATTCATAAAAAGTGTAGACTTTACCAACATTAAGTAATAAGCTTAAACCATTAGTATATTGGTTTAATATATCAGTATATTGGTCACATTAAATAGTATTTCAATCTCATCCTGAAAATAAATGCAAATCGCAGATAAAATCATCGGGAAATTTTTTTCGACTTAACCCTTCGTTATTTTACTTTGTGCTACTTCCCACTTTTTCAACAATTTGGTTCAGCTTAAAGACAAACTTTGTACAACTAGATCAGTTGAAGCCTTAAATATTTTGATAAATCAAAATTATTTAAAAGTAGGGACATCTATATTTAGACAAATAGAAGGTGTTCCAATGGGAGTTAATAGTAGCCCAATTATAGCTGACTTGTTTTTAGGCTTTATAGAATATATGTGTAAAAACTAAATTTAAATTACAAAGATATAAAATATATGTTTCGACATATTGATGATATATGTGTATTTAACTCTAATAATGTTTATTCAATAAGCGAACAAATTTATCCAGAAAGCCTTATTCTTAATAAAACCAATATTGATGATAAAGAAGGTGTATATCTAAATATGAACATTAAATTAACATCAACTAAAACTACTATTAATTTATATCGTAAAGATGACATATTTAAATTTACAAGAAACATATTTTTGCATGATCATTCATGCATACCATATAATATAAAATATAATACATTAAATAATGAAATTTTAAGAATTGCAACAATTTGTAACGATATTGGTATTCTTCAAAATGATTTTAAATTCGTAAATTATATCAACAAAATATCATTCAAAATGAATTTAAACAGTTTAGCGGAAAATTTTTATGGATAGATAATGAATAATGTACTTTGTATTTGGATAAGAAACTTGATAATCAAATTTCTCCCTCTGCTATGTTAGGTTGAAGAATGGTTATCTATCAATCAGTATCCAGCTACAAATCTACAACTGTTTATATCTAACATGGTAAAAGATTCGTTTGGTACTTTTAGAATAATAAATTTTTAGAGATTAAGAAAGTTTTACACTTTAACTAGACATACAATCAGGATTGTAATGCCATTAGTAAATTATGTCATTTTTACCTTTTTTAACAAAAAGTTAGAAATATTTTTTTTTGATTTTTCTTCGATAAACTTTTTTATCAAAGAAAAATTAAAAAAAGTCGTGTCAGCACCACGACTTCAATCCAGTTGTGAGGAGTACAATTTTCTTCGATAAATTTATTTTTAAACAAAGAGCATCATCAAATTTTGACGTAAATAGTGCGTTATCTACACTCAGTTATGAAAGCTGAAAACAAAAATGAAAATAAAGAAGATTAAAGAAATAACAAGATGTATTTTTTTGAAGAAATAATATAAAGATAATGCTAATAAATAATTTTTATTTTATCTAAATAATTTTTATTGATAAATTGTAAATAATTGTTATAATAAGATACTAACTTAGATAAAAGAATTAAATAATCTTATCAAATACTTGAAATCTCATATTCTTATCTGAAATTAGGCTACTATAAAAATACAATCAAAAAATATATACTTATTTTTGTATCTAAATGCCATTCCCAGGAAAAAGAAATTGAATATTTCTTCGATATTTCGTTCGCTAACCGCGGACATTATCAAGAAGTATTGTAATTTGCTAGAACACTTATAAATTTTCTTCGAAATATCAACGAAATATTCAGTAAATACAGTAAATACAAGTATATTATTTACTATTTACCATTTCTAATTGAATAAAATCTATTACAATTAGATACACATATACACATATATCATCAATGTATCGAAACATATATTTCATATATTTATATTGTTTAGATTTAGTTTTTACACAGTTATGAACAAATTCATATTCTATAAAGCTTAAAAACAAGTCAGCTATAATTGGGCTACTATTACCTCCCATATTAAGTAAAGTATATATGAGTATATATATACTTTATATATAAATATATAAAGTATATATTTACTTATGTGGGAGTATTACCTCCCACATAAGTAAAGTATATTATTTACTTTTTATCCATAAAACGTTTCCTCTTAAAAGTTTAAATTTAATTTTACTGATATTTTGGTTTATTTGATTTTGCCATTGTTTAAAAATGTTAATTTTTGTTTAATTTTATCTTTATAGTATCCCAGTTTAAAATATTCAATTATTTAAATGATTTTGAAGAAAATCGATATTACACTCTGAAATGTCTAGTTAAAATGTAAAACTTTTTTAATTTCTAAAAGGTTTATTATTCTAAAAGTATTAAACGAATCTTTAATCAAGTTAGATTTAAATTGTTTAATGTCAAATCTTCATTTTTAATATTATTTTGTAGATTTATATATTTTTTGAAACGGAATGAGACATTCTGGGGGAATAATTATTTTTGTATCTAAATGCCATTCCCAGAAAAAAGAAATTGAATATTTCTTCGATATTTCGTTCGCTAACCGCGGACATTATCAAGAAGTATTGTAATTTGCTAGAAGACTTATAAATTTTCTTCGAAATATCGACGAAATATTCAATTTTTTTTTCTGGGAATGGCATTTAGATACAAAAATAATTATTCCCCCAGAATGTCTCATTCCGTTTCAAAAAATATATACATCTAAAAAATTATATTAAAAATGAAGATTTGACATTAAACAATTTAAATCTAACTTGATTAAAGATTCGGTTGGTACTTTTAGAATAATAAACCTTTTAGAAATTAAAAAAGTTTTACATTTTAACCAGACGTTCAAGAGTGTAATATCGATTTTCTTCAAAATCATTTAAATAATTGAATATTTTAAACTGGGATACTATAAAGATAAAATTAAACAAAAATTAACATTTTTAAACAATGACAAAATCAAATAAACCAAAATATTAGTAAAATTAAATTTAAAATTTAAATAGAAAACTTTTTATGGATAAAAAGTAAATAATATACTGACTTATTTTTAAGCTGACTTATTTTTAAGCTTTATAGAATATGAATTTGTTCAAAACTGTGTAAAATATAAATAGTAAGTAGTAAATAATATACTTGTATTTACTGTTCTGAATGTTGTCGATCTCTTTATCACTTTTTACATGTGTCTATTTATCGAAATTATCACTTAGTGGTATTAAAAGATTAACATATCCATAACCTAAACTTGATTACTGTGAGTTGATATTAATCAATCAACTATTTTGAATTTTTTTCCTGCATTTTTTCAAATTTTCTAATTTATTTGAAATCTGTTTTTCCATGTTTGTTTGACCCAAGCCGAAAGTCAAAGTGGTCTTAATAAATCTCTACATTATTATAAATATAATATAAAATTATCATGATATATAATATCATTATATACTAATGTATAAATTATTATAATAATATATGTACTATTTTATATTAATATATAATTATAAAATCTAAAATTATCGTGATAATTTCAAATTTGTTGATTAAAATTATCAATATTTTAAATTGACCAATTTTTCAATAATTATTAATTAAAATAATGGGATCAAGTTGATTATTCCCCCAGGGGGAAATAATCAACTTGTGTAATTATTGGAGGGAAATAATTAACTTGTGTAATTTTTATTGTAAATCCCTAGATGATAGCATATGAATCCTATATTCGAAGAATCCTGGACGCTGGAAGTGATGAGATTATATCGTTTTTCAAGCGAAAAGGTGTATTGAAATCATCCATGACATGTTGTCATTGTAATGATAATATGTCGTGGACCAGATATCGCAAAATATCGGACGGCTTTGTCTGGAAATGCGTTAATAAAAATTGTGAACGCTATAAGACAACCATGTCAATAAGAAAGCGTTCCTTTTTTGAAAACCTGAGAATTCCAATGACAGATTGCCTAGAGGAAAGAATTTGCAAATTGCTGGATGAAATCTCCATTTGTAAAAACCTAGCAATAAAGATTTTTTCGATGATACGCAAACTATGTATTCGATATATAGATGACAATCCCATAAGATTAGAAGGGGATGGGATTGCGTGTTAAATTGACGAAAGTTTATTATGCCACAAATCAAAATATAACAGGGGTAGAAGCAGCGAGCAAATTTGGGTTTTCGGAATTTGCACACAAGTTTTGTTCCAGCAAGAGGATATCTTCAAGTGGTGCCCAATAGAGCCTCATCTACCTTATTGCCAATAATAGAACAAGTTTGCAAAAAAGGCACGATCATTCACAGTGATGAATGGAAATCTTATAAAAAGCTTCATGAAATCGGGCTTCTGCAAGAATCCGTCAATCATTCCCGTGAATTTTTAAATCGTGAAACAGGGGTTCATACCCAACATATTGAATCTTATTGGGCAAAGATGAAAGCTAGAGGGAAGGAAATGAAAGGAATCCGCAAAAACTTGTTAAATGATTATTTGGCTGAATATATGTGGCGACATAATATTCCTGGTGAACCAATTGAAAAAATACTTGATTTATTAAACATTTATTTTTAATCTTTATGTTATTTTCCTTTTTTTATTTTTAATTTTAATACCATAATGATTTCAAAAATATATTTTGAGATAAACTTATATAATTGTTGGGGGAAATAATAAACTTGTGTAGTTGCTGGGGGGAAATAATAAACTTGTGTAGTTGTTGGGGAAAATAATAAACTTGTGTAGTTGCTGGGGGGAATAATAAACTTGTGTAGTTGCTGGTGGGGGAATAATAAACTTAATAATGCCTAAAAATCAGTGATTTGTTAGATCATTAATTAAAATATACAAATAATTTTAGATGGATAATCTAAAATTATCATGATAATTTCAAATCATATGCAATTGAAAGATAGCAAATAGAAATTTGTATCTTAATTTCCACTAGCACGATATTAATTTTATACATTAATTGAATTGTGCAAACCATATATGGATACTTTTTATTACGAAACAAAAAGTTAGTTTTAAGTTTAACTGCAGCGTTATTATACAGAACAGCACATTCCATGAATAAAAATGTTTAAAACATTACTTTTTGTAAAAAAAACAAATATTAATACTGATGAACATCGCAAGGGACTTTATCAAAATATTTATTCAATTTTTAGTTATATCATTTTTACAAACTGAAACTAATATTACTTGAACATTAAAGATGACTGAATAAATGTCCAATTAATATTAAATAATAGGATACTATTAGAATAAAATATTATTATAAAATAAGATTATTAATTATTATATTACTAATTATGGGATTAGAGATAATCTTATAAATTATTTGTTTGCGATCGTTGTGAATTTTATTTTAAAACAATTGATAGCGTTACTTAATCTTATTTATATTTATCTAAACACATTTTACGATTGAGTTTACAAGACGAGGTTTACAGTAAATTGTAAAGAAATCTCCGTGCAGTTCTTTGTGATTATACTTTTGTTGCAAAGTATTTGTTGGTGTAGTTGACCACTATTTTATTTCGTCAACGTTTATTAAATCAATCTTTACCAGCATCGAGTTACATCGAATATGCTGCATTGTGTCATCAACACGCCTTCTGATGCTCGCATCGGGTTGCAATGTATCCGATATTTTAACACGACATTGTTATTGCGGTGTTAAATCGAGTGGGTGTTTATTTTCCAGTAAATTTGTTGCCACCATTTTTGTTCATTTGCAAAAAATGTTTTATCACATTTTCTGATTAGTTAACATAATTGGAAATCGAATACCCCCCTTAGTGACGCTATTTTATTCCCTAGGTTGTTAAGGAGGAAGCACATCCGGATGAAAGACTGATTATGTTTATACTGAAAAGGCGTGAAATTCAGTTTTTATCTGCAAATAGAAGAATTAGTCTCCTCTATTCATGGCACCTGATGGGATTGTCACTTGTTATAATGCATGTTTATAGAAAGACTGTGACAGTTGTAATTAACTAAAATCAGTTATCTACAAGCAGAATCTGTTATTTTGAATAGCCAATTTGCTGTGATATACTGTTCATTTTATTTTACTCTATAATTGGTGATTATTAGATAAAAATATTACAATTTGCTCAAATTACAATTTGCAACTAAGCAAAATAAACTATTTAAATATTAAAATACGTTAAAATATTATTAAATATCTTAATATTACTAAATATTTAATGTTGTAGCTAATTCTCAGTTTTTGATGTTCAGTTTTTGATGCTCAGTTTTGGATGCTCAGTTTTTGATATTCAGTTTTTGATGTTGCTAATGATTACTTTTGCTCATACGCTTTTTGTCATACATCTTAAATTAGTAACAAAATAAAAAGACAAGCAAGCTTTAGTATTTATTTTTTTCGATATTATAGCTGCACATATATATTCGAACCACTGATTATGTATCCTTGTATGTCATTGAATTATAAACATATTGCTATATCGAATAAATATTGAATAAGAGCAATAATGTCGCAGACACGAGTGCTTAAATCTGAATAAACTTTCAGATTAAAGAAAAATTCACTAATACCAACTTTGTAGACAATTGCGATTCTCGAGTTGTGATTTGATAGATTTATAGTCAAATTATTTGAAAATAAGGATGTTCAACCAAAATATCTAGAAAGCTACTAGATATTTCGACATAAATGTACATTTAGCTTAAGCCGAAATATCTAATATTTTCTATCTATAAATATCTCGAAATCTTTCTTTTAAAAACAAGAAAGTGCTGCATGTTCGACAGATATATCAAGCAATCACGTTACGGATTGTCTTAGTACTCTGTTGCCAAGTTTCGTACCCAAGACTATGCCTGTGAAGTGAAAATTATCGACTTGAAAAACAAAATGAAAAATTGCCAGATAATTTATTAAATTAATGTGTCGATTTGAAAAGTTGATCATTTAATTGAGATTTATAGTTTACTTTACTGAAGATACTTTAATAATTGATTAGCGCCAAATTTGTCATCAAAAATACAAAATCAAAAGTTTATGTTGCAATATATTTGACACATAAGTTTACATATCTAAGTTAAAATTCAGTCTAGTAATGAATGCATCCAAACAGATAATCGATATTAATAAGTAAGTTATATGAGTATGTTGAAAACATCTTCATAATGATGTAATCATTATCATAATCAAAGTTCAATCAAAGTTTAAATGGCACAAGAAATTTATGAAACAAATACATCATGATTTGAGCTAATATTTGTACGAAAAATATTTAGCTACAGATAAAAAGTCTGCTCACGTGGAAGATCATTGATCAATTTTATATAACTGAGCACTCACACCCTGAGAAATCTTGAATAATCGTAGCCTAGAAATAGGTATGCCAGATGGTGAATGTTCAGTGCATACCCATGTCATATCAACTGACTATTTCTTGATTCTATATTAAACGGGTTCATTATTCAAGGCATATTCTATACTCAATATATCATTTTTTGACAGTACTCATCTTATTAATTATCTTATCACTTATCATATCTCATTATTATCTTATCTTACTTTATTTTATACTATTTTTATCTAATCTTATTTTATCTCATCTTATTTTATCTAATCTTATCTCATCTTATTTTTATCTCATCTTATTTTAGCTCATCTTATTTTATCTCATACTATTTTATCTAATCTTATCTCATCTTAATTTTATCTCATCTTATTTTCATCTCATCTTATTTTATCTCATCTTATCTCATCTTATTTTTATCTCATCTTATTTTATCTCACCTTATTTTAGCTCATCTTATTTTATCTCATACTATTTTATCTAATCTTATCTCATCTTAATTTTATCTCATCTTATTTTCATCTCATCTTATTTTATCTCATCTTATCTCATCTTATTTTTATCTCATCTTATTTTATCTCATCTTATTTTAGCTCATCTTATTTTATCTAATCTTATTTTATCTCATCGTATTTTTAACTTATATTATTTTTATCTTATCTGATTTTTAACTTATCTTATTTTATCTCATTTTATTTTATCGCATTTTATTTTATCTCATCTTATTTTCAAATCATATTATTTTATTTCATATTATTTTTATCTAATCTAATTTTATCTCATCTTATTTTCATATTATCTTATTTTATCTCATCTTATTTTATCTCATCTTATTTTATCTCATTTTATTTTATCGCATCTTATTTTATCTCATCTTA
Organism: Pomphorhynchus laevis; assembly: GCA_012934845.2. Classification (NCBI taxonomy): domain Eukaryota; kingdom Metazoa; phylum Acanthocephala; class Palaeacanthocephala; order Echinorhynchida; family Pomphorhynchidae; genus Pomphorhynchus; species Pomphorhynchus laevis. The sequence goes on along the minus strand of WNNJ02001660.1, from coordinate 111,819 downwards.
TTTTATCTCATCTTATTTTGTCTCATCTTATTTTCATATTATCTTATTTTTGTTCAATATTTTGGTCAATATTTTTGGCTTATAGTTATCGATAGACGAGAATATCACCTTTTAGAAATTCTTAGATACTAAAATAAGAATAAATTATTAAATTGCATAATTTTAATTAGTCAATAATTTAATTAATTAGCGATTACAATCTAACTTATATAATTATGTTTTATTCTTTAATATATTAATTGAAGAAATTAAATCAGCTAACTGAGTCTACGTATTGTTATATAATTATAAAAAAAACAAAACATAATAATGCTAAATCAAAATTTAATAATTAAATAATAAAATTAATAATTGTTTTTAGATTTTCTATAATTTAAATCAAGTTAAAAAAAATAAAAATAAAAATAAAAAATAAAATTTAAAATAAACGTCATTTTTATGAATTGACTAATAAATAACAGACGTTGTATCAGAATAAGAATTAGAGGTCATCAGGAGGAACTGCTATGCTATCAGGTTTCGGCCCCTAACTCCTCTACCCAACATAGCAGCGGGGCCAAATACATGCTAATGATGTATTTCCTCTGAAATAACTATCTAGTATCTTATTCTAATGCAAAGTATATTATTTATTATCCATCCATAAAAATTTGCCACTTAAGAGTTTAAATTTATTCTTTATATTATTGTGTTGATTTATATATTTTACTATTTTCTGCTTGATGTTATTTTTATAGTAACCTAGTTTAAAATATGTATCTATTAAATTATTTAAATGATTTTGAAGAAAGCCAATATCATTACATATTGTTGCAATTCTTAAAATTTCATTATTTAATGTATTATATTTTATATTATATGGTATGCATGAATGCTCATGCAAAAATATGTTTCTTGTAAATTTAAATATGTCATCTTTACGATATAAATTAAATAGTAGTTTTAAGTTAATGTTAATTTAATGTTCATATCTAGATATACACCTTCTTTATCATTAATATTGGTTTTGTTAAGAATAAGGCTTTCTGGATAAATTTGCTCACTAATTGAATAAAAATTATTAGAATTAAATACACATATATCATCAATGTATCGAAACATATATTTCATATATTTATATTGTTTAGATTTAGTTTTTACACAGTTATGAACAAATTCATATTCTATAAAGCTTAAAAACAAGTCAGCTATAATTGGGCTACTATTACCACCCATTGGAACACCTTTTACTTGTCTAAATATAGATGTCCCTACTTTTAAATAATTTTGATTTATCAAAATATTTAAGGATTCTATTAATTCAATTTTATCCATATATTTATATTTATTTGATGGTTTAATTTTTGTTAGATAGGCGTTATAATTATTATAACATATATATGTATATCTTTTTCCGAATATAAGGTTAATTAATTTTACTAACGCTTCTTTAATATCTACTAAATCTAGATTTGTATAAAGCGTACTAAAATCGTATGTATTTATATTTTGAAAATTTATTCCTTTTGTCTGTTCTAAAAATTCTTTTGTAGAATTAATACTGAAATAGTGTTTTATACCAGTATTAATTTCGATTACCTTGCAATATTTTTTAAAATGTGCTTTAATTACTTTAAGTATTTTATTCATATAGACAGAAAGTGGTTTTAATGTACATTTAAACGCACTACATATGAACCTAGGTTTTATTGGATTTTTATGTAATTTTGGATTCCAATATAATATAGGTATAGTTTTATTATCTAATTCAACCTTTATACCCTTTTTATCCATTATAGAACAGTGACTTGTAATAATTGTTTCTAAACTCAACTCACTACGTTCATATGTTGGATTTACATTTAAATCATTAGAATTAACCTCTTTCATTAGTATATCATAATAAAGCTTTTTGCATATGAAGACAAAGTTATTACTAGCTTTATCAATAGTTGTTATTATTGTAGTTATCCTTTAATTTAGTAAGTTCTTTATACATATCTTTATTAATTTTATCTTTCCTTTTATAATTGTTTGTTATTTTCATTTTATTTTTAATTTTATCAAATATATAATCTTTCCAAATTTTTATCTTAGATATATTCGAGCTTTCACTATTAATCAGCTTACTAAAGTAATCATTTAAGTTATTATATAACGAACTGTAAATTTTATTTTTGTCGTTGTTGTTATTTAATCTATATTTATACCCTTTTGATAGCAGCTTTCTTAATTCACAATTTTCAATTAATTCTAGATTATGGGTACATATATGTTCATTTATTTTATCAAAACTAAGACTTTTACAATTGCATTCTGTTTCCATTATGTTTCTAATATTATCGTTACATATTGATTTTAATTCTTTATTATAATTACAAATTTTTCGTCCTAATGGTGGTAGGAGTTTATACCTTATTTTAGGAATATATTTACTTAAATCTGACCCTATTATTTCTTTACTTTTAGAATTATTTAAAAGTCCGGCTATATTTATGTTATCTATACATTTATTAATGAAGTTTATGGTTAATGTATATTTTCTATTGTTATTATTTACATTTATTGTATGATTATAGTATTTTGTATTACAATAACTGTCTATTATACAACTTAGCCTATCATAGTCGTTAATTAATTTTTGATTTATTGAACATATGATATCTTTAGAAAAACTTCTTATATTTACATAAAGATCTTTTAGCTTATTATCACTTAAAAGTTGCATTAACATTTCTAATTGTTCATTTATATACATATCTTTTTAATATTTTTAACTCTATTTTTCCTATTCCTTTTATCACCTTGACTTCCTGGTTTGCGTTTAACCGGATTATTATAATATAGTTGTTTATTATGTATTATACTACTTATGCCAATTCCTTGTACCACGTCATTCAATCCTAATGGGTACATGGAATTAAGCGTTTTAATCCAAAAATCTTCTTTTTCTAATAGTTTTTGATTTAATATTGAAATGTTTTCTTCGATAATATGTTCTAAAATAAATAATTTACAGTTTTTAATATCATGTCCTATTAATCTCATATGTTTATGAAATATAGTTTGACTATTATGCTGTATATTATATATGTGTTGCCTAAACCTAGTTTTTAACATTTGATATGTTTTTCCTATATATTGCAATCCACATGTGCATTGTATTAGATACACTACACCTGCGGTATTGCAGTTACAATTATTATTAATATTTAATGAAAAACATTTGTTTGTCGTATTACTTACGATACAATTATTATTATTTATAACATCACAAACTATACAATTTTTTCTGTTACATTTAAAAGATCTAAAATTGAAATCATTAGTACTTACGTATTTTTCCAATATTGTTGAGTACATGTAACTTTTAAGTCATGATTTTTAACGTTGCTTTTTCGGTGTCGCCACCTAGTTTAGTTGACTCAGACTAAACTTACAACGGGCCATCCAGCAGCATCTGACAGGGGGCTGCCCTGCTTAAGGCGGTTGCAGGCTGGAACAAGATCTATAAAGATCTACCACCTTCACTCCACGCGCTACGCGACCTAGCTATTGGCCATTACCTGGTCTCTTAAACGTGATCGCGTTAAGCAGTTTACATTTTAAAGTGTAAACACCTTGGGATGCAAACTTCTCTCTTTTTTTAAGAATTAATAATTCATGCTTGTTTGAAAATAAGAAAAAATAATAGTAAAGTCGTAACCAATAATACATAGTTTCAGTATTTCTGTCAGAGGTCATATTACCGGGAAAACAAAGTCCACAGGTCAATAATAACATGTCAGTAGAACAAATTAAATCAGCTAACTGAGTCTACGTATTGTTATATAATTATAAAATAAACAAAACATAATAATGCTAAATTAAAATTTAATAATTAAATAATAAAATTAATAATTGTTTTTAGATTTTCTATAATTTAAATCAAGTTAAAAAATAAAAATAAAAATAAAAAATAAAAAATAAAATTTAAAATAAACGTCATTTTTATGAATTGACTAATAAATAACAGACGTTGTATCAGAATAAGAATTAGAGGTCATCAGGAGGAACTGCTATGCTATCAGGTTTCGGCCCCTAACTCCTCTACCCAACATAGCAGCGGGGCCAAATACATGCTAATGATGTATTTCCTCTGAAATAACTATCTAGTATCTTATTCTAATGCAAAGTATATTATTTATTATCCATCCATAAAAATTTGCCACTTAAGAGTTTAAATTTATTCTTTATATTATTGTGTTGATTTATATATTTTATACCAGATTTATATTCGATATAAATCTGGTATAAAAACAATTTATACTTTGAAAATGTTTATCATAAAAATATATATTTATTGATTTATAGATACTAAATCTTCCCAGTTCTTATAGAAGAATCAACAATCAGTATAAACTTACTTTATATTCCACAAGTTACTTTTACATTATTAGAAGAAAAATATTTAGTATTTAAAATATAGGATTTTGATTTATCTTTTTAATTTTTGAATATTTGAACAGTACCATTAAATTGATTATAAATTAATTTTATATTTCAATACATATTGTTAGCATTATGAGAATAATAATAACATGCTTATCACAAAATATTATTTTCTATTGAGTTATACACCATCATTGTTATTCCTGTATTATATCTAGCTTGTGATGTGAATGTCGAATTCAGAGACTTGTAAGGAAATGACTAATACGATTAAATAATATTATATAATGTTTATATAATCTTCTATAGTTTAATAATCTCATATAATTTTATAATCTTATATAATCTTATAGTTTAATCTTATATATTTATAAGATTATATAGTATATCTATCGGTTAACCTGTATGACCATGCCAAGCATATTGGCAGTTTTGACCAGATGTCTAAACATAAATAATTTTTTTTTCAAATAAAATTAAATTTTATTCTTTATAATTGAATATAAATGAACATTTTGTGATAAATTTTCTACTTCTGATAATGTTAGAGTTGATAGCAAAATACAAAATTAATTTATCCTGGTATGTTGGTCAAATATTCAAAATTTAAAAAATGAATTAAAATCCTATATTTTAATTACTAAATGTATTTTAACGTTGCATTGGCTTTGAATTCTGTCACATTTAAACTGATAAATATAATTAAATGTTCAGATTGTGTTTGGTATCGACCTGTTTTGGTCGAAACCTCCATACTAATTTTCTTTATAATTTTTTGTTTTAGTTCATTGTGTGATTAGATAATTATTTTTCTGATGAATCAAAACGACAAGAATGCTAAGTGGTACACACAGATCATTGCTTGCTTTTGAAAGCTATGACAACGAATGTTTCAAATAATCATTAGCATTCTTAAGTTTATTTCACAACTATTTATTTTCGTTTTCAAAAAGCACATTTTCTTGGTTATTTTCAAACATTTATTTTATATTAACAAAAATATTATATTTTTGTTTAAGTACGATTATATTGAGGTTAATAAAACAACCAAGTTAATGCTCATATATGCAATCAATACACATACTTTAAAATAGAGTATTAAATTTATTTAATCTTTTTAAAATATAAATTAGCTCACTTCAAGTTGAAAATTTTAAACAGTAGAATAAAATAGTCGTAGATTAAAAACAAAATGGATAAGAATATTTTATTTTAAAATCAATAAAAAAATAGTTACTAAATAACAATAAAATAACAATATTTGAAGCAAAATAATTTCATACAACGACAAATGATCATTGTAGAAAAAAAACAGACAAATAATAAATGGCGAAAGCAGATTAGTAAATAACATTTTTTATTTTAGTATTATTCTTTAATATTTTTTCGGATATATAAATAATTTATTTAATATTTATTGGTAAATAGTAATTAAATATTAGCTAATATTAATATTAATTAATATTAATTAAATATTAATTAAATATTTTGTTCAATAAAAATGATTTCGATATATTAGAATTAAAATTTTTACAGAAAACATATTTTTAAAGTATCAAAAATTGTAATTTAATAAGGCAAATTAAGGACATATTAAGGATATTGATTAAATTCGAAAAAATTTAAAATAAATGCAATTTTAAATAATACGATATTCTAATTTTGATCTATTCAAAAGGAGCAACAAGCAAGATCAGCAAAACTATAATCATCTTGAAGATAAATTATTACACTCATTAACAAACAAATACGAGAACAATTTCTGCACAAATAAGTTTGAGGAAAGTTTTGTAAAATCTATAAAAGAGAGCAAGTTCAATCCTGATGCTAAATGCTTTACTGAATTACTATGCTTAATTAAAATCAGAAGAGATTATTTAGATTTACCAGACTTAAAAGAATCCCCATTTGCCAAATCACGTGATGAGAGAAAGAGACAGCAGGTTCAATTCCAAATTCTGGATTGTTTCGATCTTACGAAGAAGCTAGTTACTCAACGCAGCGAAGTACGTGAGTCAGCTGAAGATACAAAAATACGATCAATGATAGATTTAAACGAATTAATATTCTTACCAAAGCATAAATCTAGTAACCAAGCTAATATATTCAAGGATCATTTGTTAAGTCAGCAGCTTGCTTTCGTAGGAGATGGAGTGAATATGTTCCAGCCTAACAAAACTACCTCAAAAAAGGTAGCTCAAGCTGAAAAATTTACTAATGTAAATTATCGTAACATAGCTGCCCGAAACGATAGACTAAGGGCTATAAATGAAAAGCACAAGGCACTTAGCAATCAACTAATTTGCACTTCAAATTTCAATGAGAAACTTTGCAAAAAGGTTCAATTTGAAGATGAATACGGCTTCTACGGTGATGACACACTTAACGACTCTCTCGACGCTATGTCCTCATATCTAAAACATAGGGTAGAAGGCGACGAAATCAAAGATTTTCCTGAAGAACATTATGATTTCGCCATACTTAAGCTGTTTGAAGGTCCTGTCTATATTCAAAAAGACGATGCTTCATTAATGTCCCTTCAGCAAATCGGAGGAACCCGAGTAAATTCATCCATTCCAGTATTTACTCTCGTTCCACGTGAAGTTGTTGAAAGAGAGCTACAAAGTCAGATGATAAAGAATTCCAAAGCTGAGCAGAAAAAGCGGAAGCCAACTTTACAGGAAAACAAAATATTTAAAGGAAAATATAATTTAAAGGAGGAAGTTTTATATAAGCTTAATCCCAAAGAATACTTTAACAAGAAGCACAGATACGTGTTATCAACTTTTAACAATGAACAAATCTACTTAAGCAGAAGGATATTGAAGAGAAATAGTATTAAATCGTCGTCATCCGCGAATTCGAAACGAATTCTGAAGGAAAAACTCAAGAAATCCATAGAAACTAACAGAGACATCAATAAGATTTGGTTCGATAATTACGAGTCGGTACATGGATTTAAGCCTGCTAATCAAATCATTCGAAATCGCAAGTATTTAAATATTTCAAATGACACGTTTCCGACTGAAAGTGAATACAGGCGTTTTCATAAAGTTCACCGTCGCAACGAATACGACAATTCCAATAGAGAGTAAGTGTTTTTAGAAACAAATGTGTCACATGAAAGTAACTGTTTATTAGAATTAGAATTTAATTTATAAATTGAAATTAAATTGGAATTATTAAATTAAACTATTGACAAAACTACGCATAATTTAATTAGCTAATAATTTTGTTTAAAAGTTTACACAAGAATTATTAAATAAATAAATTTAATCATTAAAAAAATAAATTTTATTATTACTAAATTATTTAATAATTAAATATTTAATAATAAATAATAAATTATTTATTTAATTATTAAATTAAATTAATCAGTATTAAGGGTTTAAACATGTCCTGTGCAAAATGTGATACAAAGATTCGCATGTGTTAATACATTTCGTAAAGGATTCATTTTATTGTATTCATTTATGTAAATAAAACGTATATTTAGCGACATATAATTAAATTAAACAAAATTAAATTGATTTGACTAGCAAAATTTATTGATTTAAATAAAATTTTAATAAATCAAATCAGCTAACTAAGTCTACGTATTTAATACAATTATAAAATTTAAAATAAATAAATATAAACAAAAATGAATAAATATAAATAAAAAATAATCTTAAATCAATAAATCAAAATTTAATAATTAGATTTAATGATTTAATAAATTTAATAATTTGATTATATCGTAAATCTAATGTATATTTTTCGAATCCACTCAGGAACGAAGATCCGTTATTACCAAATCCATATATATATTTTATCCATATATCATCAATATATCAAAATATATATTATTTGATAGCTTAATTTTTGTTAGATAGACGTTATAGTTATTATAGCATATATATGTATATCTTTTTCCGAATATAAGATTAATTTTTCTAACGCTTCTTTAATATCTGCTTAATCTGGATTTGTATCATGCGTACTTAAATCTTATGTATTTATATTTTGAAAATTTATTTCTTTAGTGTGCTCAAAAAATTCTTTTGTAGAATTAATACTGAAATAGCTTTTATACCAATATTAATTTCGAGTACCCTACAATATTTCTTGAAGTGGTCTTCAATTACTTTAAGTATTTTATTCATATAAAAAGAAAGTTGTTTTAATGTACATTCAAAAGCACTACATATGAACCTAGGTTTTAATGGATTTTTATGTAACTTTGATTCCAATATATTAGTAAAATTCCAATATTACTAATATTGGTATTTTAATATTATATTTTAATATTATATTACTAATATTGGTATTACTAATATTCTAATTCTAATATTGGTATAATTGGAATAGTAATATTCCAATTACTTTAAGTATTTTATTCATATAAACACAAATATAGATGTGCATCTATATTTGTGTATCAATCTATATACTTTATACTATACTACTTTGATATATACTAATTACTATAGATCAAATACTTTTAAATAATTTTGATTTATTAAAATATTTAATACTTCTATTAATTCAATTTTATCCATATATTTATATTTGCTGGAGTGTTTAATTTTTGTAATCAAATAACAATTTATCCAAGCCGAAAAATAATGGGCACTATGAGCATTCGATAAATATATTGCATACAACAAAGGGGAATGAAGCATGGATTAAAGCACAAGTCACTAGGTTTAAACTGAATGAAGCTCATACTCTTTTTAAATAAATTAAAAGTAATGCAAAATATTTAGCATATGAAATGTTGCTATTAACGATGATATCTTTCGATTAATTACACACTCCGTTTGTATTGATAAATGATAATTATTTTTAAATATCATTAATATTTTCTTACGAGTAAGATGAAATGAGTGCTACTCATGAAAAATGAGCGATACATAAAGAATAATATTTTAAACAAAGGATGTATTCCGGTCAATCACTAGCATAGACCAACTAGGTTTAATTGACATTTTACACTCCGTCTTTGATTAAAAATGACAAGCGTTTTTTAATTTATATTTTCGCTCTTGCGTATCTTCACTCAGCTGATAAATGTTTACAAGTAAAAATTCTAATAATAACCTTCTAACAAAAACACCTTGTATATTTAAATTTATTTTTAAGAACACTTTTCGCTTGTGTAGCATGAAAAAGCAAGCTATCATTTTCTGTGTTTAACATTTAAATTCTATAACGTTACATAAACTCAAAGCATTTTTTATTTTAAAAGTTATTTTCAAGTAACAGACAAAAAGCTAATAAATTAAATTTTATTATTTCTTATAAAATATCGACTTTTCTATTATTTAATTGTGATATTTTATTTAAATTGACTATAAAACGTTTTGTATGTTATATAATATTATACAATATTATATGATAATATTGTTATATTTTATTATATAATTTGTAATATTATATATTATATGTAATGTATTAGTCAATTTTTATTAATTGACTAATAAATAACATACGATGTATAGGAATAACAATTAGATGTCATTTTAATTGATCTTAATTAAATGTTCATATCTAGATATATACCTTCTTTATCATTAATATTAGTTCTATTAAGAATAAGGCTACCTTGATAAATTTGTTCGCATATTGGATAACCATTATTAGAGTTAAATATACATATATCATCAATATATCGAAACATATTTCACATCTTTATATAATTTAGATTTATTTTTTAAACAGTTATGAACAAATTTATATTCTATAAAGCTTAAAAATAAGTCAGTTATAATTGGGCTATTATTACCACCCATTGGAAGAACTTTTTATTTGTCTAAATATAGATGTTTCTACTTTTAAATAATTTTGATTTATTAAAATATTTAAGGATTATATTAATTCAATTTTTTCCATATATTTATATTTACTTGATTGTTTAATTTTTGTTAGAAAGGTGTTATAGTTATTATAGCATATATATGTATATATTCTCCGAATGTAAGATTAATTAATTTTTTAATGCATCTTTAAATTTAGATTTGTATAAAGCGTACTAAAATCGTACTTATTTATATTTGGAAAATTTATTTCTTTTGTGTTCTCGAAGAGGTGTTTATGCCAGTATTAATGTTGATTATCCTACAATATTTTTTAAGTGTGCTTTAATTACTGTAAATATTTTATTCATATAATCAGAAAGTGGTTTTAATGTACATTTAAAATCACTATATGAAACTATGTTTTTTTGGATTTTTATTATACCATATATATGTATATCTTTTACATAATATAAGATTAATTAATTTTTCTAGCGCATCTTCAATATCTACTAAATCTAGATTTGTATAAAGCGTACTAAAATCGTATGTATTTATATTTTGAAAATTTATTCCTTTCGTGTGTTCTAGAAATTCTTTTGTAGAATTAATACTGAAATAGTGTTTTATACCAGTATTAATTTCAATTACCTTACAATATTTTTTGAAGTGTGCTTTAATTACTCCAAGTATTTTATTCATAAACACAGAAATATAGATGTGCATCCATATTTGTGCATCAATCTATATACTTTATATCGACTACTAATTACTATAGACCAAATACTTTTAAATAATTTTGATTTATTAAAATATTAAATACTTCTATTAATTCAATTTTATCCATATATTTATATTTGCTGGAGGGTTTAATTTTTGTAATCAAATAACAATTTATCCGAGCCGAAAAATAATGGGCACTGTGAGCATTCGATAAATATATTGCATACAACAAAGAGGAATGAAGCATGAATTAAAGCACAAGTCACTAGGTTTGAAATGAATGAAACTTATGCTCTATTTAAATAAATTAAAAGTAATGCAAAATATGAAATAGTTCAATTAACGATGACATATTTCGATTAATTATTTATACAACTTATGCCTTTTAACACTCCGTTTGTATTGATAAATAATAATTGTTTTTAAATTAAATTGATATTTTATGAGTTTAAGTCAAAAGATGTTTTGTTAATATCATATTATATCATTAGCTTTTTATTTCACGAATTTTCGACCAATGCGCCAGTCCTTTTCAAGTGTCAAAATGGCCCTCGCAATAAGTAAAAAATAACTTCTTTTATTTCTCTTCGCAATGGATACACGCATAATCAAAATTTACAACACTGAATGCTTTTTTAAACAACGTAAAGTTAATTTTGCTATAGAGATCAAACATTTTTTTAATATAAAAGTGGTATAATTAAAGAGTTTTAATTTATTTGATGGTTTAATAGACACTTTATTTGATGATTTATCATCGAAAAATAGACAACATTAAAAGTCGCGAATCCCTTTTTTACAATATTAAAAAATGATTCCTTTCAATTTTTAAAGATATTTAAAGATAATATTTTTAAGATTCAACAGCCTTGTATCAAATTATGTAAAAAAGCATTGTCATTAAGTATGCGTTTTTATGAAATATCTGGCAAGATTACAGATATTAGATTTTAATATTCAAAAATATGAATGTTAATTTTATACTAATTAATTTAAATTAAGTATTTGTTAGTAATTTTAGCGAGACGCGGAAGAAAAACGAAAAACACTGCTAATCATCCTTTGCATCCAGCAGTGGGAGCGAACTGGCACTGAAGAGTCATAGGGATGACGAAACGGCATCTAGCAGTGCTTTTCGTTGTACTTCCACGTCTCGCTAAAATGACTAATAAAAATTCACGCGGATTGGTATCACTCTTGTTTTGAGATATTCATTAAATAAGTTAGCTGATACACAAGATACCTTGCGCTGGCATTTGCCAGTGCTTTTGCGCTAATGATCGTATTTGGTGAAGCGGTAGTGCTGATTCAGCACTTAATGATGATGTCATTAGAGGTTTTCTAGTGCATCATTCAAATGATCCTATGATAGAGCCGTCTGTCCACGTCTCGCTAAAATGACTAACAAAAATCCACGCGGATTGACATCACTTTCGTTTTGAGATATTCATTAAATAAGTTAGCCGATACACTAGATAAGTTGTGCTGGCATTTGCCAGTGTTTTTGCACTAATAATCGTATTTGGTGAAGCGGTAGTGCTGATTCAGCACTCAATGATGATGTCATTAGAGGTTTTCTAGTGCATCATTCACATGATCCTTTGATAGAGCCGTATGCTAGTCATCCTCTGCATCCAGCAGTGGGAGGGAACTGGCACAGACGAGTCATAATGATGACGAAACGGCATCTAGCAGTGTTTTTCGTTGTTCTTCCACGTCTGGCTAAAATGACTAACAAAAATTCACGCGGATTGTATCACTCTCGATTTGAGATATTCATTAAATAAGTTAGCCGATACACAAGATACCTTGCTCTGGCATTTGCCAGTGCTTTTGCGCTAATGATCGTATTTGGTGAAGCGGTAGTGCTGATTTAGCACTCAATGATGATGTCATTAGAGGTTTGCTAGTGCATCATTCACATGATCCTTTGATAGAGTCGTCTGTCCACGTCTCGCTAAAATGACTTACAAAAATCCACGCGAATTTGTATCACTCTTGTTTTGAGATATCCATTAAGTATTTAATTAAAATTAATTAAATTAATTAATTTAAATTAATTAATTTTAATGAAGGCTTAATTATTGTTTTATTAATGACAAGAGCTTTACCTTGCCTTGATTTTGATTTTAATTGTTCTAAGCTCTTTACTTGAAGCTGGGTCAATAAAAAGTCTTTAACACATATTGTATTGGGATTGTGTTCCGTCTAAAGGAATTATTCTCCAGATAAATTCAATATAACATGTGAATTCAGAAGAAAATAGATTTGTTAAGGGCTTTCCCGGTTGTTTTGTGATTATGCATGCTATATTTATTATATATAAATATATGTAATAATATAATATTATTTATTATATATTTATTATATATTTATTATATTTATATATTATCCACTATCCGCTTCAAGGGCTATCGAAATATAGCATTTAAAATCGTAATATAAAATTTATTTCTTCCAACTTATTGCAGCTCCATTTAAATAATTGAGTTTTATTAATAATTTTGATAATACTCAATTCAAATAATATGTTAAACTTAGTTCCTTCAACTCAATTTCAGTATATTGATGTAGTAAGTATACAGAAATGAAAATTTCGTCGTCACTAAAATTTATTCCTGCAATTATTAAATCAATTATTAAATCAATTATTAAATCAATTATTATATCAGTTATTAAATCAATTATTAAATCAATTATTAAATTATTTCAATAATATTAAGATACTAGGATCATCTTTAAAAAATATTCTTTAAACGTTTTGTTTAAAGAATGTAATGTTTTCAACGGTAATGATGAATCAAACTTGTAATATTCGAGTATAATAATTCCAGCATTCTTTAATTCTAGTGTAACGAATTTTTAATTGCTTAATTTAAAAATTAAATAACTTCTAACTATAATTTGTAAGTTTATACTACAAAAATATACCAAATGTTACACTTAAGGGCAAAGAAACAATTCAAAATATTTTTGTAATAAAACTTTAATTTACTAATTAACTTTATGTAATTTTATTTTTATTAATAATTTTTTTTATTATTTTCGAAGAAATAATAAATATTGAATAAATATGAAATTAATATTTGCTATTACATTTTAAAATCAAAACTGTAATATTATAATATATCATTATAATGTATTTATAATAAATACAATAATTTTAAAAATATTAATATAATAATATATAAATAATATATTAATACAATAATAAATATTGAATAAATATGAAATAAATATTTGCTATTACATTTTAAAATCAAAACTCTAATATTATATTATAATATTATAATTTATATTTAATAAATATAATAATATTAAAAATAATAATATATAAATAATATATAAATAATATATAAATACAATAATAAATATTGAATAAATATGAAATAAATATTTGCTATTACATTTTAAAATCAAAACTCTAATATTATAATATATCATTATAATGTATTTATAATAAATATAATAATATAATATTTATATTACATCGTTTTGTCATATTAATACAAAATATTGATTTTTACAGTGTATTTAATAATTGAAATGTAATCGAAATTTAATTAATCTGTTTATAAAATAATTTGGACTGATAAATGACTATACAATAATTTTACATTAGTATTTTCTAGATTTTTTTTATCATATTCAACTTATTATTGTGCATACATGAATTTTTACAAACATTTTTATAATTTTTTAAAACAAAAAAAATAAAATTTAAAAATTAATTTTTTTATAATTATTTAGCAAATTTTGAGATCGTTTTGAATCATTTGTCAGCATAAATTTCATTCGATTATGTATTATTTATTATATAATGCATCATATATTACAATATACTTCTACTTTTATACCAAATGTCCAATTTTATCTATTAAATTCACGCGCTAACATAATTGAGTAAATAAAATCGCAAAATGTTTAAACAAGATTGATTAACGATTTTAAAAAGCTTACTTGTAAATTATTTGACAAATAATGCTAAAGTATTTGATAAATAAATTATCATTTATATTTTTTGTAGATATTCTCAAATAAAGATCCTTAATTATTTAAGAATTAAATAAATAATAAATTTTAAAATAAAAATTTAATTATTTAAGAATTATATGAATAAAAAAATTAATTATTTTGTTGATTTAGTTTGTATCATATTGCTAAAGAGTACGGAGAGCTACCTAAAGTAACAGAGAGGTTATATAGAGAAAACTATCTTAAAAGACAAAATAAAAAGGTAAGCAACCTGATAATAACCTGAGTTGAACAACTTGCACTAAAATCGAATCACATTCAACATGTTGAATGCTAACATGTTCAATATGTAATCAACCACATTAATTTATTAATGTGAATGTTTTATTAATTTATTTAATTGTTTTATTAATTTATTTTATTAATTTATTAATGTATTTATTAATCAATCACATTAATTTATTGTGTTGATTGTTCAAAATGTCTATTTGAGTGTTATTTTGTTAACTTGACTATTTAAGCGTTGGCAAAAGCTGCTTTATCTTTGCTACCTTTACACTGCGAATCTCGTAATAAATGATGTTGCAACTAAACAAATAAATCTGTCAAAATGTATACGGTGATTAAGTTTCAGCTCTACCGTAAAACTTGAACCTCATTGTTGTAGAAAGAATACTATCGCTGTGAACTTAAGTGGAATATCCTGTTAGACGAGGATGACTAATCGTCTGATTATCACATGACGCCGACCAAAAAATGTTGATATAATGAAACATTTTGTGTCTTTCATGCACCGTACATTATACATTCAAAGGTTCCCCCTTGTCTCGTAAAGTTACAGTCGCAATCACAATGTGACTTGTTGTGTCATGTTTGTCATATCACATTCACGTGTATTTCTGTAAATCTTGAATTTACATCTTGAACCTAATTAATTATTGAATTAACTTACTAAATCAATACGAACATTGCTTTAACGAACATGGTTAAGAATATGGGTTGAAATATGCAATCTAAAAGTCGTTTCAATCTTAAAGCTCAAGTTTGGTTATGAACTTATAATTTACTGATTAATGATCCACTGATTGAATAGCAATCAGTGACTATTTATTGCCAATATTCATAATTAATAAATATTATAAATTATTATTTTAATTTTATTGATTAAAAAGAAAGCTTTGAAAATTATATTACTAGTGACAACAGAATGCATTCCGCTTCACTACTTGATGATTTACGTAAACTTGCTTCCAGACCAACTATCCAGCTCCTAAAGTACGCTTCCGTAAAAGGGGCTTCAATCTGGCTTTAAACGAGATCTTTTAAGGCATTATGATATAACATGACCAAACTCGAATTTCAGGATGCTGTTGCTGTAAGATATAACTGGTCCTTATCTAGCCTGCCGACAAACTGTTCATGCGGAGATGATTTCTGCCTAATCCATGCATCGTCATTCAGAAGAGGGGCTCTCCCAATAATACGGGACCATGAGTTAAGGGATGTTTTGGCTTCCGCCGTATCTGATATTAGCAACGACGTAGCGTTTGAACCCTCACTCTAGCCAATTGCAAAGGATTTTGAATTTTAATGCTGGACCACAGCTCGGGGAGAGGATGCCCATCCAGACATCGTTTGCGTCGGTTTGTTCGGTGGTAGATTGGAGCGAACATTCATCGATGTCTGCATCTTCAACAACTTGTCTCCATCTAATCACCTGAAGACTGTCGATGCAAGTTTTGACTACCACGAGAACCGGAAAAAAACAAAGTATCAGGAACAGATCAGAGAAATTGAACACTTGTATTTCTTACCATTTTTCCTCGCAGTTACTGGAGGTTTCGCTCCTACGGCGACACGACTCATGCAGACAATTGCTGCAAGAGTGTCTTCCAAGCTACAACGAAGCTATAGCGGCGATATGATCTCGCACTTACGGACACGATTGAGCATCACGTTTGCGCTTTCTATTTCGTGCTGCGTGCGGCCTCCACAATCTCGAATCGGTGAATTTACTCGGCCCATGGTGAATGCGATGACGGGAATAACTTCAATTGGATGAGAGCGTTTTTATCTTATTATATTTTATCTTATTATACTTATTATTGAAATAGGCACATTTCCGGGAACCTAAAAATAATTATAAAATAATGAACTATTTAAAATAATAATTAAAAAATCGTTGATTAAAAATAAAATAATTATTCAAATTATTACATTATAATTATACATAATTATATATACTTATATATAGTATAATTATATATAATATATAATTATAATCATATATAATTAGATAGCATTTTAGATACATATTTCGATGCAAGGTTGAATTTAAGATACAAAATATTATTAATGCTTTGTACTGCAATTCATATTAACGCATTGGAGTTGTTTTTTTCCAGTCTATTCTTTAAATATTGCACAATATTCTTCTTCTTATTCTTCAGCCTTTGTTCCGATTTGAGGCAGGGTCGGCTATGTGAGATTTAGCCCTCCATTTCGCTCTATTTTCGGCTTGGTCTGGGTGAAGTCCAGCTGCCTTGAGATCTGTGTGAAGGCCATCTAACCATCGGTGCTTGGGTCGACCTCTCGAGCGTTTGCCTATGATCTCATACTTTAAGGCAGTCTTTGCAAGGGAATAATTTTCACTCCACAACACGTGGCCATACCACCGGAGTCTGGCCCCTTGCATTTTATTTACGATAGGGGCGACGCCGTATCTTCGGAGGATGTCCATATTTCTCACGTGGTCATACCGGGTAATTCCGCTTATCCACCGCAGCATTTTCGTCTCCATGACCGCAAAGCGTCGTTCCGCTGCCTTGGTAATAGGCAAGCACTCTGTGCCGTACATAACCACAGGGCGAATGATTGAGCGGTAGATCTTTGATTTCAGGTGATCCTTGATGCGACGGTCACATAAAACACCTGTCGTCGCTCGCCATTTTGTCCACGCTGAGCTTATTCGTGCATTGACTTCATAAGTCACGTCGCCGCTTGCCGAGAGTATGGTTCCGAGGTAACGTCTCAGGTCAAAGCCATTAATATTGATGGTGCCACTTTCATGTTGGTCTGTTGTGAGGTATTCGGTCTTGTCTAGATTAAGTCGTAGTCCGTATTGTGCGAGTCGGTTATTCCATACAGTAGTTGATTCCTCCAGGTCCTTTTTGTTGTCCGCCGCCAGCCAGACATCGTCAGCGTAAAGAATGGTATATGGAATCGACTTTTGGATATCACGCGTTATAGCTTTCAGTACTGTGTTGAATAATGCCGGTGAGAAAGCACTTCCTTGATGGACCTCCACTGATATTTGAAATGGCTGTGACATTCCAGCTGCGCTTAGAACCCGACTTTCGGTATTCTCGTAGAGCAGCATCACCCATCTGATTAGATGTTCCGAGACTTGATGCTGACGCAGCGCATACCGTATTAATTCATGTGGTACACGATCAAAAGCCTTTTCCAAATCCAAGAATACAACGTGGAGCGGCTGATTTTTCTCCAAGTGTTTTTCTAGGAGCAGTCGTGCTGCGTGGATAGCGTCAGTGGGATTCTACTATAGTGGTATTCTACTATAGTGGTATTCTACGACAATATTGTATTAGCTTTAAACACAAATCTAAAATTAAATTGTTTAACAATGCTTTTTACACTAAATATCGTTTACACACAGAAAATCGCTTGCAATCTAATTTGTGTCAAATATATTCAAATTGAAAATAAAATATATGCTTTCTAAGATAGATTATTTCGACATTGACAAAATATCTTCGTTAGCACGGTTCGAGATTGATTTATTATATGAATACAGAACGCATATTTGGAAGCGAAGATGTTATCTATCCGGAAGAAATAGCAGCAACTCCAGCGGTGATCTAGTTGATACCAAATCAGTTAGGTAATTAATTCAAAAAACGACAGTCGTCATAATAAATTTCTTTTTATGGAAAATATACGTGATTTTGAATAAAGATTAAATATATTTAGTTAAATGTATAAATTGATCTGTAGCAATAAAACTTCTATTTAGTCAAAACTACAAAACTAAAGATAAACGGCTTCTCCTATTACTTATTGTAGTTTCCTATTCTTAAACTAAAAAAGAAAAGCTTCAAAAATCGAAGAGCTATAACTACAATTCCTCAGCTGTGATGTAATATATCGATGAATGCTTTAAAAAACAATATCTTTGATTTTTTGCAATTGGATCAAAAAAACTATTCTAACTAAATATCGCTAACATACTCGAAATAAGAATTTATGGAGTAACTTGTTCGTGCTTATTTTCAGTCAATCATTAATAATTAATTGATTGGAATATATACATTTATTATGGTATAATCAAGTGTGGTTAAAAATTGTTATTGAATAAAATTTAGATAATCAATAATCATAATTATTTGAAATTATGTTAGATATATCTTTAATATAATTATATTATGTATGTTATATATAATAATATTATAATATAATGTTAAATTATGTATATGACATACAATTATATTATACCTTATATAATTACGGAAATCACACGTATTTCTGTCAATCATGAATTAATATGCTGAACGTTATATATAGATATATATACAAAACGGTGTTGCTTGATATACGGAACTTTGATTCACGACTTTCAGTCACTACGTCACTTCTAGACGACCAATGAGTACCCGAGAACACTCATCAGTAGAATAAAGTACTCACTGGTCGTTTCGGTTGCCTGTGTGACATTGTGAATAAAGGCGTTTTCAATTTATTATTATATAATATAAGATCTTGAATACATAATCTCTATATATTTCAGCTCTTAAATTATGTATATATATTGTAAGTATAAATTAAAATAAATTTAAAAGCAACTCCCGGTTGGGATCACGCTATGACCAAAATATATAGGAAATATGATTATTAGTCTCTATCAACAAAAAAAACAAACAACTTTTTAATGTTAAAAAGTTGTCTTTGTTATTATAATTCTTACAATTTTTGAAGAAGCCGCAAGGCGAAACGTAAATTGAAGAATTAATCTCTGTTATATTTGTTGGTAGAGACCAATAATTATATTTCCTATATATTATATTATATATATTATATATACAGGATTTTAATGGTCTACATGATTTGCACTGCTTTTTTATCGGGTCTTTCAACTTATTTTCAAAACTATATAGCCGAATTCCAATTAGCAAATCACTGACGATGGTCTATAAACAATACCAAGCTATATATTGTAAGCAAATATTAAAATAAATTTGTAAGCTACTTCCGGTTGAGATCACATTATGACCAAAATATATTCGAAATATGATTATTGGTCTCTACCAACAAAAAACAAAGATTAATTATTCTATTTTACGTTTCGCCTTGCGGCTTCTTCAATATTTGTAAGAATTTGTAATAACCAAGACAATTTTAACGTCAATTTCACATTCGTGTATATATTATATATAATCGTAGATGTTGCCAACTCCGGTTTTTGGCAACATCTACAATTATAAAACTGAAGCTTATTAGCTCCCGGAGCACAGTTTAACACAGTCAGATATAGAATTATAAAAATGTATCCTTTAAAGGATCCTGTGAGAAAGCCAGCAACGACAGCAAGTAAAATTCCTGCTGAATAAAATTAGGATGATCCGGAAAGCACATGGTTAGTTTAAAGAGGCTATGCCCATGCTACCACGTTAGCAAATTCTCGGAAATGCATATTTAATATATCACAAGGCAGCCGAAACGACTGATGGTAGTTCACCCCAACCTACTGATGAGTGCTGCCAGCTACCATCAGCTCGTCTAGGAGTGATAAGGAAGTCTGCTCTGCATGTAATCGAACTTCGGTTTTTGGCAACATCTACAATTATAAAACTGAAGCTTATTAGCTCCCGGAGCACAGTTTAACACAGTCAGATATAGAATTATAAAAATGTATCCTCCAAAGGATCCTGTTAGAAAGCAAGCAACAACAGCAAGTAAAATTCCTGCTGAATAAAATTAGGATTATCCGGAAAGCACATGGTTAGTTTAAAGAGGTAATGCCCATGCTACCACGTAAGCAAATTCTCGGAGATGCCTTCTTAATATATCACAAGGCACCGAAACGACTATTGGTAGTTCACCTACCGATGAGTGATGCTGTCTACCATCAGCTCGTCTAGGGGTGATAAGGAAGTCTGCTCTACTTGTAATCGAACTCAGGTTTTTGGCAAAATTTACAATTATGAAACTGAAGCTTTTTAGCTCCCGGAGCACAGTTTTACACATTCTGCGATTAAATTATAAAAACGTATCCGACAAAGGGATCCTGTGAGAAAGCAAGCAGCGACAGCAATTAAAATTCCTGCCGAATAAAATTAGGATGATCCGGAAAGCACGTTGTTAGTTTAAAGAGGCTATGCCCATGCTACTACGTTAGCAAATTCTCGGAGATGCCTTTTAAATATATCACAAGGCAGCCGAAACGACTGATTGGTAGTTCACCTACTGATGAGTGATGCTGTTTACCATCAGCTCGTCTAGGGGTGATAAGGAAGTCTGCTCTACTTGTAATCGAACTCCGGTTTTTGGCAACATCTACGATTATGAAAGTGAAACTTTTTAGCTCCCGGATCACAGTTTTGCACATTCTGATTTAAAATTATATATATGATATTATTTATTGATAGGATATTATATCGAGAAGACAATAATAAAAAATATACAGGATTTTAATGGTGTTTTGCTCATAAATTATTAAAATAATATTAATTTGTTTATAATTTGTTTATAATAACACATTATTTTTAATTATTTTTATTATAACATATTATAATATGATTATAATATGTTTATAAACATTATATTTGAATTAAGGCTTACATATCCATAAAAAAGTTTGTAGAAGCCCGAATTTTCACGTGAATTTAAATATGTGACTTTTTTGTTTCACTTAGTTATGGAATTAAACACTAATATCATTTGAAACTATTCTAGATTACCACAAATTGAATGATATACAAAAGAATGCGGTCGATTCTTGTGTTTTAAACGGCAACATTGACATAAAATAAAACTAAATAATACATTTGTATAATTATTAAAGCATTATTGATTTATCCATGTCGATTTGTTTACCTCTCAAGAGAATCTTTGATATAATTCTTAATAAAAATTTTCGAATACTAAACATATTGAGATATTAATAACATGTTTGAAAAAATATATTAAGTATTCTTTTTTTTGTATTCTTTTTCGAAGCAAGATATCATGATGATATTAATATACCGATAAACTTTTTATTTAATGAATTTGATAACCTTTTTAGACCGAATTTAAGTAAATCATCACAAGTATTTGATTTCATACTTGATGACAATGCGGGTAAGCGGTGTTCAAAATCAGCACAAACATTTAACAACGAGGTAATTTGAATAAAAACTTGTGGTTGATAATTTCTACGCCAATTAAATTATTTTGAAGCAAAATTATTTAAAGTAAAAAATAATGATTTTATTATCTAATATTAGAGTAATTATTAATTAATTATAAATGGAGTAAGTAAAATAGATTTTTTTATTTTGAATCGTTGAATTCAAAATAAAAAGTTATTAATAAATTTAAAAGTTATTAAATAATTATTAAATTAATATTAATCAAATTATTAAAATAATTTTTACTCATTAAAATTGCATAATTTTTAACATCCTTATCCAATAATAAAACATTTATAATTTTTACTTTAAAATTTCAAAATATATTTCAGAATATTTCTTGGGATATTGTAAAATATCTAAAGCTTTTGACAGAATGTTTGTTTTGAAATACAATTTTCCTTACGAGCGCGCTTATCCACTTTGCAACTTAATGCCGTCTTGTCATTAAGTTGACATCATTAGTAGACGTCTTCTTGTCTACAACGTAATCAATGGTTTTTGTCTTAATACTAAATACTGTATTTAAGGCACTTATTTTTCAACATATCAAATGTTAAATACATAACACTTATTTTTAATGAAAATAAGATGTTGGACAAAATAATTATTATTTAATTATTTTTTCATGACAAATATTAGTCGTGAGGATATAAAATGCATACGGTGAATCTTTTACAAAATATGCTTCAATACATGAAGGGATCTACCCTCCAGCTGCTAAATTTGAAATTTTAATTATAAAACATTTTTAATTCGGAAATTTAGAATAACTGAAATATCTTCGATAAAAAAGTTCGTAATAGAAATTGCCCGTTCTTAATTTTACATATATTTTTTATCGAATATATCCTAGTTTCTGGGCCTAATTTTAAAGTCCAATTAAAAATCGAAATAAAAACGAGATTTTATATCGAAGAAACGTTTTATTCTTTCAATGAACAAACTATACGTTTTTTCTGACGACGTACCAGCTTTAGCGAAGTATAAAAATATTATTAAAAATTTATTTTAATGTTCACTGATTTTTATATGATTAAGAAAATTAATGGAACTATTATTTAAGGTTATAAGATTAGTATATTTAAATCATCAACAAATGCTTCTAAACAAACCTTTAATAGTTTGAACAACTTTATTAAAACTAATGTTGTGATTGTTTTTCTTTATGGAGTTTATGTTTATATTGTAAATATGTGAATAACTTAAAAGTTTAAGATCACTAGTTCAAATTTTGTATTTTATAATTTAATAAAAATGTTTTATCTATGATCTTTCTAATAAGAGTTTCATTTAAAATATTTAACATTTCGATAAGATTTATATTAAAAATAAAATAATTATTAAAAGTTAAAAAACGTAGTTAAAAATCAAATATTTGCTCGAATATTATTTTTAACAGTATTTTAAAGCATGATGTGATAAATTGTATTGATTCAGGTTCTTAAACAATGCAGTCATCATTTCTGAAATTATTCAACTGAAAGAAGTGATGATTTAATGGTAGACTATATTATTTAATATGGTATCGTATCATTTCAAATGATATGTTTAATGTTGGGTGCACAATTTACAATTTACGATGTATCAGTAAAATGTAATTTACAATGTATCAGTTTACGCTCCTAAATGTTTTATTTAAGTCATTCTCCGTTATTCAGGTTTTATAGAATATAAGACTTTTTGAGTAACCCATCAAATAAGTTATACATCGAAGTGCAAAATTGAAGTGTAAATAGGTAGAGAGATAAAAATTTCTTTACTACATGAATAAAAACATGCACATAATATGAAAATGTAGAGGATGACAAACAAAAAGTCAGGAAACAATCAAAACCGCAATCAAAACAAAGTCTCCGTTAAAACTGACCGGGGGATAAGCACCCTCAAGCTTACACCAACGCGCCGCCCTCCAGCTGAACTACTCAGGGTTTCTCACGCATCTGAGGATCTAGTCGAGACAGACAATGGTGAGTAATGATGATAAGCTTTAGTAATGATGATAAGCTTCAGATTCCCCAGATGCACCATAGGCCCACCTAAGCACTTCCTTTAAAGACAGATATTGGACCTGGTTCAGGGCCCATTTAGCACTATTTAGAACACTTTTGAATATATTCAAGTCTTATCCGGCCGACCATTTCTCTGCAATGGTAAATCTCAGATATCTTACTCGGTGTGTAAAGACTGGGAGTGGTTGATTATTCAAAATGGGGAAGAAAGATGAGAGTGCTATTCTCTTTAATTTTCTCTTTGCCACCAGAGCGCCATTAAAGAACAACACCTGCGATTTGGAGGAGTTTAGAATGAGATTAGATGTGGTTAGTTATTCTTTTAATTTTAAAAAGAAACGGCTGATGTCCAAAACTACATCTTTGCATTTTCGTACTGAAAACATGGCTGTGGTATCACCAATGTATACCACTAGATTTTTTTTCGCGATAAAAAGATTAAAAAAGTATAATGGAGGCAGCAAGGTATAAGATATGATAAAGCGGGGAGTCTTGAGGCACACTTGTAATAGAATATAACGGACGTGCATCAGGATCGTCTTCGTTGAAGAACCGCTTGGTATACAGCAAAATCTTCATCCTGTTAACAATTCTCGCAGGCAGCCCAAGTGACTTGAGAGAAAGAAGGTTATAAGACTTTGAGATGAAGAGGTGTGAGGTGGTGTCATATACGGAGTGAAGTGGGTAGTTATGTGATTTGGTAAAAATCTAGTAATGCTTTGATGTGGACCGGATAAATCTATTCTTCTGAAGGACTAAAAACATCTGCATCTCGACCAGATAGAAGGCTAAGGGCAGAAGTACCTACCGAAATCCACTAAATGATGTTCAGTGAAAACGGTTTCGAAGTACTTTTCATGTAGGCCTTGAAGGTCGTGTATTTCTGGAATCATGCAGGGTGTGGTAAACATCAGTTCAAGCAGCGTGGGGATGCTGAGCAAGTACCTGGGTGCTCTTGTTCCGATGAAGATCAAACACCACAAATTTTTTCTTTTGTTGCAGCTGGATCTCTAGTGCCCCCAGCAATGACACTGGTTACAATTGGGATACGTGAGGTTGCCGCTGCTTATATGTTTGAATCTTATACACTTAAAAAATCTGAAGTTCGCTAAGTTGAACA
This sequence comes from Pomphorhynchus laevis, assembly GCA_012934845.2. Classification (NCBI taxonomy): domain Eukaryota; kingdom Metazoa; phylum Acanthocephala; class Palaeacanthocephala; order Echinorhynchida; family Pomphorhynchidae; genus Pomphorhynchus; species Pomphorhynchus laevis. Next base: position 86,396 of record WNNJ02001660.1, on the reverse strand, counting down.
GTTTCCCAAGTTCTTTAATATCAGAATTTTCAACGGGGGCTTAAAATGTTTGAGATATTGACTGTACCCTGGATAGGCCCTCTAAATTATAGAGGCTATGTGTTCCAAGTGCTTCGTTGATTACTTCATGTATTCTTTCGCTATATCAGAGTTTACGAAAGAGATGCGGTAGATATTTCCTACCGATCTCGCTGAGTTTATAATGATTCTGTTAGAGGAATAACTCTTTATAAATCCTATGAGAAAGCTATTAAAATGCTGGTTGCTGGCCAGAGGAGTTTTTGGAGTTATGATTATCTTATTCGAAGGCTTTAGAATCGGAAAAAGCTCCTCTGGAGTTGATATAAACATAAATATTACTTACTTTATTTGATGTTTTTTGAGGCAGTTATTGCTTGAAATGATGAATTCTTTGAAAGCTCCGACATGTTACTCAAGTGCAAAAATTCAACAAAAGGCGTTCTGATGGGTCAATGTTTTTAGGTTATATTGAATATTAATACATTAAAGTACATAAATGCCAAAAACGCAATACTTTGAAGAGCAAACAATGTCGTGTGTATCGCATGTGTTACGCGCCCCTTCTTCAACACACATTAAAGTGTAAAACTATAATGAATTCAATGCTTTTTAAAAATTTCGTATTAAAATTGTTTAAGAAATTTATCATTTTTTACCAAAGTTGCTTGAATTGAAAGAATCCATGGTTGACAGCTTAGTCAATAAAATAGTGAATGAAATAAGTAGGGAGGCAGTACTAGAACTAGAAGACGACTTAATAGTTGAATACAATTCAGTTTTAACCAATTTGCTGGAGGACGATAAGCGTCAATTAAATGATTTTATCAAAAACGCAATGAATAAATACTTAAACCATCAGGTGAGTAAGTTTTGTAATTTAAATTTTACAATAAATTTTACTTAACAAATAAATTTGTACTTTATTATGAATAATAATTAAATAATTTAATTAATAAATATTAATAAATATTATTAATTAATATTATTAATTAATAATATTAATACTTTGGTACATTAATACAATTTACCAAAAATTTAAATTTACTTAAATTTACTAATATAATTTGGAACTTATATATAGGAGACAATATATAATAATGAATTTTAAAGTTTGCAATAGACAAATTAATTTTTATGAAATTTTTAATTTCTAGTAAGTTATCAAAACAATGTAGTATAGTTTACATCCTAGTAAACAAGGTAGTATAGTATATAGTATACATCCAATATATCCAATATAATATGCAATTAAAAATATGCATATTAATATGAATGCATATTAAGCATTAAAAATATGATAGTTAATACAAATATTAAACATTACATATTTAAAATATTAAATTATACATTTTATAAGGTTTTTTTTATCCCAAAATTGTAAAATTCAAATAAAAAGTAACATCTTTATTAGTTTAATTACAGCGTTGTTGATTCTTTAAATAAATACCACTTGCATGATAGTGAACCATTTATATTTCAAGACAACCTATATACAAAACGCTTAAACATTTACGGAAAATACGTAAAATATACAAAATATTATTTTGTATATTATTTTCGTTATTTTATTTTTACATTTAGAGGCAATTTATGCGTGATACAAGTTGTGTTATCGTTTTATTAAAATCATCTTTTTGATTCTTAAGTGGAAGTATTTAATTGTTATGTGAATTATAATTTTATATCACTCCAGAAACATTCAAAATAAAATCTCTTTTGAAATTTTTACTTGTTGACATCATCTATAATACTTAAAATATTAAGATATTAAATATTAAATATTAATTTTAATATTAAAATATTAAAATGCTATAGAATATTCAGAATATTAAGCTTGACTTAATTACATCGTCACAAGTAAACTAAATGTAATGTTTAATTGTTGAAATTCGATTATAGTTAACCAAACATTTCTCATAGTAACAAAGAATTGTCTTAATTAATTATCAAATAATAAAGTAAATAATAGTACAAAAACAGATTGTGTAAAATATTTTTGTCCCCGTTCGTTGATCATAAAATAAAAATTGAGTAAAATGAAAGGTGTGAGATTATTCAAATATATTGATTGCCGACAAACAGGAGATTATCATCTTAGATACAATGAAACAACCTCAAAGCTCACTAAAAATAAACCGGATTTTGATGACAACTTTAGATAGATATTTCTTTAGATATCACCTGATAGTAGCTAGTAGTGCTAACCCATAACATGTAAACCCAAAGATTAGAGGTCAAGGATTAAACCCAAGTATTAGCGGTTGTAGCTAAAAAACCCTACTACCAAAGGATTCACATTAGAATTGTATTTTAAAAAATGACAATATATAAAACTCAATATAAAAATCAATATCGTTAGACTTAATATCCATTTATATTTAAAAAATATTATACTATTTATAATATATTATAAATATATTATATTATAAATTAGCTTATTGTGATAATAAGTTAACCATTTAACTGCCCAGAATTGCGTGCCGCTCTTCAGCTAAAGAAATGTAAAAAGGATTAGGAAATGACCGGTTATCTGCCTTTTTATGAATATATTGTCACCGCTTTGCTTAATCTATTTGCTGAAACAATCTTGATATATTATAGTCTGGACCAATTATATGTCTTATTTAAAATTGGTGGGAGAAACATCAAATGCTTCCGATGTGTTGAAGACACGACCCTACTCGCGGAATGTGATAAAGATCTAGAGTATCTGGCATTCAAGAATTTGTGGGGACCAAAACAATTGATTCATAACGTGACCGTGCGTTGGTATCGACTTTACTGTTTATAAGAAGAATATTGTTTCATTATATATTAAGTATTATATTAACGAATATATTTCTAATTACATAAACGGATAAATTTAGAATTTCGATCCAAATGGGAGATTGTGATTTAGCATAATGCTTATTTTGAGTGAATTTGATTGTGAAATACAATATAATTTTTATTTTATAATTAAAAAATTTCAAAAATAATAATCAAAAATCGGAAGTAATAACAGAAATAGAATTTATTAAAAAGTTTAGTAATTTATACAAGAGTATTTTTAGTCTAGAGCATTGATAATATAACATATAACCTTCGTTATTTCCGTTTTAAAATTATGTTGTTTAGATTCACAAATTTTATAAAATATTTTACAAATATTAAAAAAAAACTAAAAAATAGCTATTTTTAGTCATATATAATTATTTAATGAATTATATAATTATTTATAATAATTATTTATTAATAATAATCAAGTATACATTATTAAGTATGATATAACTATCAATATATAATTATATAACATCAAAAGCTACTTTTCAAAGTAGTATAGCTATAAACTTACGATTTATATGATATGCTTATTTTAGATAAAAATTGAAGTAGAAGACAAACCTTTGAGTTTGAGGGATTTATCAAAATCAGATAAATCTAAGTTCAGATTTGATACTCTGAATGTTAAAAACGATCAAAATGCCGGATTATCAGAGAGTACTCCAGAATTAGAATCTTTAAAAGCTGATGAATATTCTAAGCGGCTAATTTCATCAGTGTGCGAATTAAGAAATAGAAAATGCGCTGATTTTATTGACAATACACAGGTAAACGACAACTCGTTGTCCCTGAAATCAAGATGTATCAAACAATTTCAAATACAAATGGACAAGGTCATAGCAGATAACCATTCTAAGTTGCTAAGATCATACAAGCCAATGTGAAACATTTGTAAATAATAATATCGTTATTCTCTCGATTTACTGTTTATACTATAGAAGAATAATATAAAAATGAAGTTCCTTGTAAATCTTGCATTAAAATATATTCGATTTTTGATAGTTTATTAAATTCAAAATGTTCATACAAAATGCTATCATTACTACCTTACAAGTCGACACTAGCTAGATCGTATATATGATGAACCTATAATTCATATATGGTTCATATCATATATGTAGTATAGCCCATTATTACGTTTACGTTATTAAGCCTCCGTTGTTACATTTACAATTACTAATTTGATTGAGTGATCACCTTACTGGTTAATTTTTTCCAAATACCATTAAGTTCAAAAGTTTCGGTATTTTGTTTAATTTCATATTTGAAGTTTTTATTTTATCTTCTTCTATATAAAATGCCTCCTTATTATATTATTTTTTTGATATCCTTTAAGTCCTGTTTTCAGAAAATCACGAGCTCCGGTCTGCACAAGAATTCCAGTGCTTCGAATTTATATAAATTTGATCTATTTATAGCTTATAACTTATAAAGCTGTAAATTATTTCAATTTATCCATTCGTTTGTAAACAGTTAGCAGTTACTTGTGTTACTTGTGTAAAAAGTCAAGTTTTGTGATCTTTTATTAAAGCTAACAATATATGGCGAGAACCACAGATGCTTTGGATAATTGAAGCTTGACAATGTAATTACGCTCAATTAATTTTTGGAGACTAAAATTGGCTTTACAAATGTAATCAATGAAGTCGAACTAATTGACGTGCATTGATAAGTTAAGTTTATATATCTGTGCACCTATTCAAGTTTTGATAATTATTTTATTTTGCACACTACTTAATCCTATCTACAAGCCAACAACAGTACACTACATTTCAGCATTGGTGGACATCATCAGCTACTGATCCAATACCTACGTTTCACGTTTCGGACCTTTTAATGTTAACTGATGATCACTCGCCTCGTCTGTTTTATTGGCAATATGATTTAATGAGACTTTCTTTCAAAGTGTAAGACCTACTCGTCTTACATTTTCGAGTAAATTCATTTCGAGTAAGAATTTTTATTGCCGATCAACGAGATCGCCTGTTTGAAGAATGCATGTTTGAAAATATTTGTTTTGAATTTTAAAAATTTTAAAATTTTTTTAAATGTTTTAAAATAAATGCAATGTGATCGAGAAAAAAGCAATTAAACAATTACTGTAGACAAAAATTTAATAAAGAAATAAAAGTCAGCTAAAATCAACAAATACATGAAAATAAAGTTATCATTCGACAGTTAACAGTATGTACAATTAACTTGTTGTGCTAAGACATGATTTTGTTTCAGGTTTCACATGTCTCCTTTGCAAAGCCTCCTTTAATTCAGCAAGTAGATCATCAGCTTTACGTTCGATTTGTTGATGATTACGCATTATTGGCTGAACATTACATATGTAGCTACTGGGATCAATACTCCCACAGCTCGTGTTGCTGTCATTGCTACAAGAAAAAGTTGAACATTTAACTTGTTTATAAATGCTGTGGTTGTTATAGTCTTCCACGCTTCCGTTCGTAACAACCTTGTGCATATCAAGTGATCTGCGAGAAATATCATCTGGATTGTGTCGAGAAGAACTCTCTATGGTCATCTTGCTATAAGCGGATGAGTGTTTTCGATCTGGTGGCCATTTCCCCGTATCCGATTCAAGATTACTTGCTTCTGATTTCATCAAGGAGTCTGGGTATTGCGAATTCAATATGTCCATGAATCTTGAAAGAACATTAAGAATTCGACCCATTTTATAGACATCCCTCCCACGCATTATTAGAACTACACGTTTACTGCACCTCTCTATAATATTGAATTGAATGTAATCCTTTTTATCAAGTGGAAATGTAAGGAAATGATACTGCAAAAGTAGATTGATTTCAGCGTTTTGGATATTGCGACGATTTTTGAACACCCGAAGGTTACCTTGGGAATCGCATATACAGAATTTTTTACCAAAATAGTTACCGTCGGTTGATATTTTTATATAGCCTATAAAATCATGGATATATTATATTATTGATTAGACCTCTTTAGAACGGCTAATAAGTTAACTACTAATAAGTTTGCGAATCAGCAGTTAACAAACCTTTAATTCGTTAACTGCTAATATTCAAAGAGAGTTGAAATGATAAATAATAAATGTTTTATTTAATGTTTTAGCTCCGACGGATAAGTTTTTACCAAGATTAGCAACTAAAATTCAGATTTGAGATTTTTTATAAGCTAAATAAGATTTTTTTGAGAATAGTTCCATTCCAATTGCTAATAATAAAGAGTGCAGATTAATGCTAGAATTTAATTTAAAAGAAAATTGTCATTGTGAATTTTCAGTAACGAACTGTTACTGAAAACAGTTTTAGTAAATAGTTCTAGAAACAGTTTTAGTAACGATCTGATATCATCTAAAGATGGTAATAATTCTTTACTAAAAATTTGCAATGACAATTTGCTTTTATTTAAAATTCTAACATTCCTCGGAACTCTTTATTACTAAATAAGATTTGTGAATGCATTTAGATCATGAATAATCAATATTATTGCACTTAGCATGAAACTAAACAAATTAATAATTTATATTTAAATTATTATAATTTTATATTTTATTAAAAAATTAAATTCTAAATTTCAATTTTAAAAGTTATGCATATTTATTTTATAAATAATATGTGATTTATAAAATTTAATATTTTGAAAGCATTAAAATAATGCTTTCAAAATTATTATTATTTTATTTAAAACGAATAGCGTTTAAATTGCTTGTCTTTTAATTATTGAAAATAGTTATCGAACAAGTGTTCATGATGTTGTTAAATGTTCATTCTTATAAACGGTTGGTTTAATCCGCTATTTGTTTTATTCTAATTTGAGTATCATTCCTTAGTTATTTTCCATTAGCTATAGAATAATGAAAATAAAAGTTGCAAATAATATCTGATCGTAGCTATTAGAATACCCTCTGATTTCAGGGAATAAAATAAATGTACAAAGATTATGCTAAACGTTACGATAGACAACGCTGTGATTAGAGCTCTTTAAATACTGAAAGCAGTTCTTATTCATTTTGTTCGAGTGCAAAAATTGAAATATATTCTGACTGAGATGTAACTTTTAGCGACTTGTGATTCTTCCGTAGCCACGTGTATATAATTCACAGCTTGTTTTAAACTGTCCAATTATATTATGCAATTATAAAATATCGATATTATAATATATATCATATAGTATATCATAATTATATTGATATTATTTAATTTTACAATATCGTATCCTTATATTCAATATTGTATTCTTATCGTATACCACACAATTCTCACCGATTTCAACTGAAAGATAAAAACAGTTGTAGACAATGGAATACAAAAAGATAAAATATAGAATATCTAATATTCAATTTATACAATATAAATATCTAAATACACAAATCTCCATTAGTGTATTTAAATAATCGTATCGTTCATCGGAAAAAAGCGAAAATTCTAAAATCTGAAAATTCTCATCGAAAAAATCTAATTTTCTGATGTCTAAAATATTTAAATTATATATATTTAAATTATAAATATTTTTTAGAACAATTGATGAATAATCCTTTTATGTCATTATAATGATAATTAAATAAATGTTCATAAAAGTACTTTAAATATACAATTAACACACACAAAAAAAGCGATTGTTTTGTACTCTGGAGTAACGATGATATTGTAAATCCGTTTTAAAAATTAATGATTTCCTTAGTTCACAAATAAAGACATGTAGTACAACTGATAATCATCAATTATCATTTATGCAGCAACCGCAAAATTGCATATAAAATTCCATATCAAAGGTGTATAATTAAAGCTATTCACAGCTGTAGATATTCTCCAGTGCTAGATGTAGGGATACCTAATGATTGCATATCATGGCATATAATGTGGTGATTAGATTAACGTTAAACAGAAAAAAATTATCTACTTTTGAAAGAGTTTTTCTGCAACTGCTAAAAATAATAATAAACCATTTATTTTATCAATTTTGTATTTTTAAATAAAAATAAAATCACGGAATGATTATATTTGAAATAATTAAATTTCTTATTTCAATCAATAAGATTTAGTATATGATCTGCTTTATAAATACACATGTGGACTGGGATAAATTGATCGTAAGGCCAATAAAAATATCAAGTGAGTTGATCAAGCATTGCTATATCTTATTTATACCATTTAAATATCAAATATATTAATATTTATTAATAAACATAAAATATATTAATATTTATTAATATATTTATTAATATGCTTAGTTTAAAATATATCAAAATTTATTAATACATATGAAATATATTGATATTTATATTAATACATATTAATAAATATTAATAAATATCAAATATATAAATAATATGCAAATTGATATTTACTGAAGTTATATAATATGTTTAGTTTAATAAATTTAAACGATTACTTTAATAAAGTTATAAATATAAAATAAATATCAAATATATTGATATTTATTAATAAATATTAATAAGTTTCAAATATATGAATAATATGTAAATTGATATATAATGAAGTTATATAATATGTCAAGTTAAATAAATTAAAACGATTACTTTAATAGAGTTGCACATTATGCAAAAATACAATTAAAATCATTTGTATTTTATGATATAACGAATAACAAAAACGTATCGAATTTATTGCATTTACTGTGCGGTATTTACTTGCGGCCATTACAAATGGAATTGAATTCAGTTTAATGGAATACTGAAAATTGTTTAATGAATTATTATATTTCCCTACTCGACAATTTAGAGTTATAAAAAATAGAGGCGAGTGGTAATACATCGTGTTTTATAAATATATTTTGAACATTTATGAACTAAAGGGATAATGTTTTGAGTTTAAAAGGTATTATATAAGGTGATTTAATGTAATACATATAATGTAAAATACGATTTCATATTCCTAAATAAATATGCACATTTCTAAAAAGGTGTATTTGTCGATACACCTTATCAGATACACCCTATACACCTTATAGATATACACCTTATAGATATACACCTTATACACCGTAGAAAATAATTTAGGGATGTAAATTTAAGAAAATACGGTTACAACAAATACTAAATAAAAATACTTTACTAATAAATAAAAATCCTTGTCTTTCTCAGCATTTATCATTTTAGAGCTAATAGATACTTTTACGTACCATGCATAACACATCTCCCGGATGAACGAGGTAATCTCGTTCCAGTGATGGAACTTCTAAGAAGTGCTCCCATAAAAACTTCAGCTTTCTTTGTTATGATATTCATAGTTCGTCGAGCTTGTCGACGAAAGCTATTAAAGGCACATGATGCTAAAGTAAATCTAAAATTACTTTAAAATACTTAAAATTTCGTAAAATTGAATTTGTGCGATTTTTAAAACCTTGCTTAATGTGCAATCATTCAATTAGATTTAGAACTTTAGAGATAAATGCTAAATTTTGAAAGCAATATCTGCTGTATTCAAGCGAATATTGATCGCTATTTATCATCAAAAAATATTCTTAGAACGAATAAGCAATAATATGTATATTTCTAATTTGATTAAATAGCAAATTACAAAACTATTACATTTTAAAATGTCTTTAGTATCGCAAAGCTCATTTTAAATTATAAAAGACTTCAAAACAACAGGTAGTCCGCATTTATTTTAAAAAATGAGATTAACAAACTTTACCACAGACAAAATAATATCATGGTTTAGATGATGAACATCCGATTACTCTACAGTAGTAGAGAAATTTCAGAATAAATAAGTCTCATATTCTTAGGATGAATTCTCAAAATTCATAATAAATTCTTTATTTACGAAAGTTTATTTTATAACAATAATCGCCTTGATTGAGATAACCTGATGATGTCGAACTCTAAATTGAGCGACAAATAACTCTTACTGTAATACAGCTCATAATTCACATCTTGACAAAATCATAAAATGATCTATTTTAAAATGATATCTTTTAATCTATTTGAAAGAGATTGAAAGAGATATGTGTCAATCACTGCCTCCGGATTCATCAAAAGTAGATATTCGGTATGAGTAGTTTAGTTTAATAGTCATTAACACACATACTAATTGAATTTAAACTTAATATTCATAAATAAACATTAAGATAGTTCGGTTATGAACTACCTAGTTCATATTCTTTTGAATTAAGTTCATAAGGTTTTAGAAAGCATTCGAATTACTATATTTTGCAATCAATAAGTCTAAAAATTTATTTATTTAAGTCTGTTTATTATAACTGTTTATTTATAATACATATCTTCATCAAAGATATGTATTATATATAATATTAAACACTACTAATTCTGAATATGTATACATATCAAAGATATCTAAGGTACGTATATCTTTTGTATCTTAGATATATGTATATTCGATATGTATATCTTATATATAATATAAAATATAATATTCAAGATAATAAATAATAGGAACTGATTATTATATTTATTTGAAGTACACAGACAAAACATCAAACATTCATTTATTTACTGAATATTACTTATCCTTAAAAATAGCGAAAAAACGGAAGAGCTAAGAAACAAAAATTACCTTTAATAGATATTGAATCACTTTGATCGTCATTCAATGATACCTGTATGAATCCCTAAGAAAATCGATTACAACTGTTAATCATAACTTGACTTTAGAATGGAGTAATTTACATGTAAATTTATGCTTCAAAATCGTAGAATACCCAGACCGATAACATAATAAATTCTAATTTAAACCTATAGAACAAATGCTTACTAAACTTCCTAAACAAATGTGATTGACAAATGCAATAAGATATGCAAAAATCCATTATTAGTAATTTTTCTTTAAGGTACACATTCCTTCGGAAGGTAACATATCTTAGTAAGCCTTCTTTCGGCTTTATCAATGAAGCAAATTCGATTTTTTATAATTTTCATTTACTTTCTAGTCGGTATTACCATTAAAATAGTATTTAATTTTAAATTATGATTAAAATTAGCATTTGCTACTTCATAGTAATCTAGCAATCGATTGTTATTTAACCATATATATAGAATTTCAGAAAAGGTGGGGATATATATGTTTAGAACTCAAGTAATTATCCAGTTAGAAGCTCAAAATAAGTATATTTGTTTTTAATTCGTTATCTGTAAGAATAAAAAATATGTATATGTAGTTCACACAACGATTTTTATTCAATAACTATATAATGCATAAACCAGTAATCTGTATTCTGATATCTAAATTGAACTCCATATTTAGCAAAATCAGTTTTTAAGTTTACAAATTATGCAGTGCATCTTTGACTAAGGGCGTCATTTAAGAGAATTTCTTACAAAAGAATTTAAAACAAAAATCACACATTTGTCATTAACTTAAGTGGATATAATAGTTTTCTCAGTCTGGGAATCGATATTACGAATCAACAACTTAAAGGTAATTCAAACAACTTAGCTATCTGAACTGACAATCAACTGATCGTATTTGATCATGATGTTGAAAATTGTCAGCGAAACATTGAAAATGAATTTGATTAATAAAATGTATTTTCTTGCTATAAATAACTCAAATAAAATTAATTACAAAATTGCATCAGCGACCGCTGATTATATAAAACGTTTAATAAAGCAAATTTTATTTTAATACCTTTCGTTCAATAAGTGGTAGATAATGCTTTATTGGGGAGACTTTATTTGATTTATAAAATGTTCTCTACAATCCGCAACAAACAACTTTTATTTTCAAATATATACACGTAGTAAAAAGACTTATCGATTTAAGTACCCATGACGCTTTCCTACTTCTGCGAAGGTCGCTTCGCCTTCCGAAAATAGCTTTCTTACTTCGGTTCTTCTGCTTTGGGAGCAAGGAACTACACTCATTCGACGCAGAAATCCGCCGTCTACTGAGCATGGTGCTGAATGTGCCGCGTCCTGATGATGCGTGGCGGCAGACTACCTTACCGATCAGACTCGGAGATCTTGATGTCCGACAAGCTGCTAGAATTCGCAATACCTGCGTTCGGCTCTTCCGTATGCTTAACAAGAGAGCTAACCAAAAGACTGCTAGGAAACTACATGTCACTCTATCCACTCATACCATACCCAGATTTTGAAAAAGCTACAGGTCAATGGCACACTGAATTTCAGACAACAATCCCATCGGAGCCAACCCTTCAAAAACGATGGATGAGGGACTATTGTGATGCGTGTCATCGAAAGCTTATCAACAAAGCAACTAGTCCCGAATTTCGTGCATGCCTCATTGCTACCGCTTAAAATATACTAGAGCTTTCTTCGAAGCATTACCGATAGCTTCCGTCTGCACCTGGCTTGATGATCAATCCTTGTCCACCGCAGTTGTACTCAGACTTGGCATTCAATGTGATTAACCACATGGATGTATACGCGGAGAAGCAGTACGGAAAAACAGCGCCCATGCGCTAGACTGCAACAAAACAAAATGCAGAAACGTACGTCATTCAGCGATCAATAAAATTGTGAGAATGACCCTAGCCTCCGGAGGAATTTTATTCAGACTGGAACCTATCGGTTTGACTATAGACAACGGCAAGCGGCCCGACGGGATTTTGCTACTGTCGTGGCAGGAGAGGTGAGTGCTTGTTTGAGACTTTACATGCACAAACACTCTCACAGCCAGTCACAGAGGGCGAAGTACATTCTTCAAGTTCAGTTGTTGATCATGATAAACTTGTGAAGCGTACCAAATATAGCGGCTTAGATGAGCGGCAGTAAAAGTTTGTTCCGATCGCCATCGATCCCTGGGAGCAGTTGGCACCAGCGCAGCGGTTTTTTTGCAGCTTCTGAAAAAAATTAATTCGGTCGACTGGAGATAAACGGGCGATGAGTTTCCTCATGCAGCGAATTGGCGCAGCGGTCAACGAGACAAAGCGGCTTGTTTTGCGGAGTCGGTCGGGAAAACCATCACTATTTGTCTAACGAACTGTATTTATTTTATTCCTTGGTTTCAAAAATATATATTTTATTTTCAAAAACTTTTATCTAAAACGTTTAATAAAGCAAATTTTATTTTAATACCTTCTGTTCAATAAGGGCTAGATAAGGCTTTATTAGGAAGACTTTATTTGATTTATAAAATGTTCTCTCCGATTCGCAACAAACAACTTTTATTTCAATTTTGTAACCGACTTTTTAACTCTTATGTCTTAACGTTTCAAAATAAGAATAAAATGAGGAAATTAAATTTTCTAGAAACAGTACAATAATCAGAAGAACAATCTATCTTGAAAATTACAAGTAAAACTATTAAATGGATATCCTTAATCGGAGGAACATATAATTATCCAGTTGGCAGTGATAGTAAATTATGCTAATCGTAAATTTGTGGAATAGCGTATCGCGAAAGACGACCTCGTATTTTACATGAAATCGACACGGTATCATTTATAGTGATGTTACACAATATGCATCTCACTTGTACATAATTTAAATCTTTAAAGGAAATTTGAATAAATCTTTAATGATATAAGCAGTTTGCAGATATAGAGATAACATTGTACTAGAATCAATATTAATAAAGAATGAAGTCATTTCGTTGCGCAATGTAAAATAAAACGATACAGAGGATAGAGAAATGTTGAGGACTTTCAATAACGACACATTTTTAGAGAATGTTGAGAATAAAAGAAATTTTAAAAAGTATTTGCTAATGATGTTGAATTTTAAAATCTTCATCCAAACAAACTCGCGCTTTTAATTTAATTGTTTTTCTCAAAATAAATGAAAATATCATTTACAGCTCAGGTAGTGTATGAATTAGCAATGTATATATCTAAATATACACAATTTTTCATTTGAAACAGTGGACATTTTGTAAAAAAATTTTGTGTACTATTGTCTATCCAAATCTATTTAATAGATTAGATAAATATAATTTTAATTTAATTTTAGATTAATATATTAATAAAATTAATACATAATTCAGATGATGTCTAAATCTAGTTCAATTATCTTGAACTATTAAGTAATTCATACTTGTTGCCACGAAACTGGACTTCGATTATCAGATTCATAAGTATAATATATCACCCTGAAACGTTCCTAATCATCAACAGTCATTTCCGTATGATGAAGTTGTTGTTTGGGTACGTTTCGACTGTTTTTGCATTCCTTAGATTCCTCATATTCATCACAAAATCAGTCGAAAAGTTCCCTAGCCATTTAATTTGGCTGATCATGACTGCTGAGAGGTTAGGAACGCCTCGTTAAATCGATGGAGCTGATTATCCAAGTCCAATTTCTTAGCAGTAAATACGGATTTAAAATCAATTGTAGACAGATTTGGCTCGTGGAGCTCAGTGCCGAGCGATTTTTCTCACCAACCATCTATCGAAAAATGCATTCTATTTGAAATTCTGAAACACATTCAGTCTCCTCGTAATCAACGGATCGTATTTAAAAACATTTCAAACACGGATCGTGTTTGAAATGTTAATTACTTGATATTTAAAGCTTTCTCATGTCAGAAGGTAAGTATGCAATTGAATACTAATTCTTTAATTCTAATTTCAATATATTTAATATCTATTTCATGATCTATTAAACATTTCAGCCATTTGTTATTATTGATACGCTCAAATTAAATTTTTTTAAAGTAAATTATATTCGGTGAATGTTATATGATAAATTAATATATTTGAAAAACACTAACACATTTTTAAAATTTAGCAAAGCCCAAGTTAATTTAAGTATAAAATTCAAAGATACAATTGCGAAACGCAGAAGTATTTTAGCATTTTTATAATCAATTATAAAAACTGCTAATTAAGAAAAGTAAATTAATAAAAATTATCTTTCGTTAGATTAAATAATTTAGTTACAGAAATCGTTTTTATTTTTCTTTGCTACATGATATTTATTTGGTTACTGACTTGGTGGAATTTATGCAAAATGGTAAAATTTGAACTTATATTTTAAGTCAATTAAAAGTTAATATTTTAAATTAGCTATATGTATTTACGATATGTATGACGAAAGCAATTTAAATTTTGTTTTCTTTGAGATTGTTTGCCACAAAACAACTACGTTAGACCCAAACGTATTCTTTAATAACATAAGTGTACTGGAAACACTAATATTTATTTGCATTCTTCCTTTTTTAATTGTGTTTACTATATAATTTTGTACACAGTCTGGAGAGGAGTATGAATTGAAAATTCTCGACTATTAGAAGTAAAATTTACTTCCCGTTTTATTTGCAACAACAATAAGCGTTGGTGTACTTCACGAAAAGTCAAGTGAATCGTTAAAGTTAAGTATTGAGTGGTTATTACAAATAACAAAGAAAGATTAATGATCGTAACTAAAATTAACTTAATAAAAAGGTAAATAAAATTAAATAATAAACACACAATTTTAATAAATTTGAATTTTTAAGAATTTTATTTTTTAAGAATGAATAAATTAGAAGTAAATTAGCAATTCATTTAGTGAATTTTTTCGACAGTCAATAATTATTTCTTGCCAAATTTGTAGAGTTATCTTCAAAGATGAAAAAATTTACTAGCTTTAACTGACAATATTAAATCGACACGTCTGATTTAAATAACTGATGTTAATGCACATATTTCAAGTTTAAAATTTAAATTTCAATTTTATATGCTAAGAAATGAATTCAAATTTGCTGATAAAATAAAACGCCAACTGCAATAACCAAAATACTATTAAAATTATTTCGTTTTTCTCTATTAAAATTTTAATTCAAATTGTTTTACATATGTCAATGGATTCATTTTAATCGATAGACATAAAAATAAAAATTTCTTTGAACCATTAGACAAGTGCAAAAATTTTACACTTATTAAATGCTGTTGATCAGCATTAATAAAATATTATAATAAAATATCAAACAACTATCGCATTATTTTCGCTCCAAAGATAAATAAATGTTTTTTTAATAAAAAATAAGTGAGTACTAAACAAAATAATATATCAGTAATTTTCTTAGCTATGCTTGGGAGCATTGTTCATCTTATGATCAACAGAGAAAGCAGACTTTGCAAGACAAACTCACACGACACCTTGCGATTGAGCCAAACAGTATCTGTCACACACCTAATGTCAAATCGCGACGCACGATGATCGGGAGGCTCAACAAAAGGTGTTCAAGGAATCTTAGTCTTTGCTCAAAGGGACGTCCTCTTTAAAGAAGACAAGTCCTGAGATGGCCCAGGTACACAATAAGTGCACCTGAACACACTCTTAATGAAAGACGCTGGGTCGTTACAAGACCCATCTTGCTTTCGTCATGACATTATTGAGTATATTCAAGTCAAATCGGGCAGGTGAGTTCACTGAAATGGTGAAATCAATGAACTCGATGTATAAAGAAAAGAAGGGGTTAAATTATCGTTGATTTATCATTGTTTTATCATAATAAATAAAAAGGCAGATATCTCCATTCTCTTTATTTTTTCTAGTTGCAAGTGTGCCATGAAAAAAATACCACTTGCGTCTTGGATGGATTAAAGAAGTTGGAATGGGACAACTAGACTTTTAATCTTAGAAAGAGTTGGCTGATCTTAGTTAGCATCATTACACCTGCGTACTGAGAACAAGGTTGTGGTATCACCATAGTATACAACAAGATGTTGATCGAGCATAAAATGTTTAAGAAGAATAATTGAAGAGGCGAGATACAAGATAGAAGATAATATCCTTGAGGTACACCAGTGATTGAATTGAACTGTCGTGAATTAGGGTTATTTTCATAGTAGAAGAGCTTGATATACAAGCTCTTCTACTAGTAATCGGGTATTTTACCACGTTAATCGGGTATTTTCACCCGATTAACGAAGGAAAAATGAGCGAGAAGACAACAAAAGAAATGGAAATACGGTCAAATGTAGCAGGAAAGTCGAGAAAACAGTCACCGATAACTGATGATGTTCTCCTGGCAGAAACGATACACTTCACCAACTGCTGAGTGATCCGAGCGTCCACTAATATACACATGAAAACTTGGTGGGATCAAATGTCGCCTAATTAAATGCTCGTGGATTTTACGAACAAGGCCTTTTGTAAATGGAAATTAGGGAGTTTTGAATCGAAATGTGCCTCAGATATTTAGGACAAGTCACCGGATTCTTTTTTTTGGATAAAAAGATTCCTTTTGTAACATTGACATTAACCATATTGAATGGTGAGGGTAACAGCTTAGTTATGGCGATCTCTTTTCTCTGACTTTTGTCAAAAGCTGACAGACTCGAATGGATGTTGGCGTACAAAATGCAGGCCCCTTATCTACTCAGTTGGAGTCTGTAACGAGAACTCTGATGAATGTTATCTTAACGAAACTTATGAACCTTACCAGCTGTACTATGCACAAAAAGTTCATTTACGTACCCATGGAAACTTGGTTGGATCAAATGTCGCCTAACCAGATGATCGCAGATTTTACGTGCAAGCTTATTCGTTAATGGAGATAAGGGAATTATGAATCGAGATAAGCCGCAGATCTTTAAGATATGTGACCAGATGTTTATTAGATAAAAATATGCGTCTGGAAATATTAATACCAGCAATATCGGAGTGATGGCTAAAATCATTGTAATGGTGATATTCTTTTTCTACCTGTCGCTGTCTGTAAAAGGCTAACATATGGGAGTGGAGATTGGGGTCTGCATTTTGGATAATTTTAGTGATGGACCCCAGGAGATTAAGATATTTGCCTTAGACAGATCCTTTCATCTGAAACCATACTAAGAGGGCAGGTGTTGAATTAAAGTAGTTGTTATAATTATGAGAGGAAGATGACTCTTCTAAAATTCTGTCAAGGTCTAATAAACAAATCCAACCCGATGCCTTTCTCTTCCAACTAACAAACTTATCTTTCTACAATATTTTCAAAAGGGAGGACTGCGAATGGTTAAGGCAAGCAATGCTAGTCCTATCTTTACTTAGTTGGAGTCTTACTTATTTTTAAGCTGTATATAATTTGAATTTTTTCATAACTGTTTAAAAAATAAATATAAATTATATAAAGATATAAATATATCTTTCGATATATTGATGATATATGTCATTCTTCCACAAGAGAATTTTTGAGGGCACGCAAAAGAAATGAATTTTCAAAATTTAAATACTTATGATTTTAGTACGCTTTATACAAATTTAAATTTAGCAGATATTAAATAAGCGTTATAAAAATTAGTTAATCTTATATTCGGTAAAAGATATACATTTGCAACATCAATTCTCTCGACAAAATTATCGGTGTGCTCAATCTACCCTTTCTCCATTCTTGTACCCAGTCACACCAATATATTTTTATCAACCACTTTTACGCGATCAACATCTTACGGTATATGCTGATTGTATATCAAGCGTTTATACTCAAAAGATGACCATGATATGCGTCAGCTCTACAAATAAACCGTGCGCCTAAAGAATACACTCTCTCAAATTTTGTAACTAGCCACTTCAATTTATATTTACAAAACTATATATAAATTTATATATAGCATATATCTTTATATACATCAGCATT
Source organism: Pomphorhynchus laevis (assembly GCA_012934845.2). Classification (NCBI taxonomy): domain Eukaryota; kingdom Metazoa; phylum Acanthocephala; class Palaeacanthocephala; order Echinorhynchida; family Pomphorhynchidae; genus Pomphorhynchus; species Pomphorhynchus laevis. The sequence goes on along the minus strand of WNNJ02001660.1, from coordinate 68,076 downwards.
TATATGCTAATGTTTACAACATATATATACTCGCTGATGATACCACAGGGCTTGTTCTCAGGACGCAGGTGTAAAAACACTATCTCTAAAAACGCTTAATTTTTACTAGATAAAAAGATCATGTCATCTTTCCAACTGTAAAGATTGGATACCTCCGCCAGTTATGGAAACAGAAGAAGACAGGTAAAGCATGACTTATGTAAGTTGCAAAATAAGTTTAAATAACAAAAGACTGATTTAATAATTTTGTAACAACACAGTTAACTTGATAAAAAAATTAACTTTATAAAAATTATATACAATTTTAAATAAAAATTATTTATTATTTATAATTATTTATTATTAAATTATTTGAATTCTATTTAGCATTATTTTTAATTTACAATTAATATAAAATACGTATGCTCAGTCCTCCTCTGCATCCAGTAGTGGGAGGGATCTGGCACTGATGAGTTTAATTCACAAGAGACTAATTTAATATTATAGAGATTATATATTATATAATTATATATTACTTATATATGTATATATTACTTATATCTTGCTTATATATAATTACTTATAATTATATATTATAATTATATATAATTATATATTACTTATAAATATACTTATGATATGTTGCGTCGAGGTATAAGGGTCGAAACCTGATAACATAAAGTTCCTTCTGATGACCTCTAATCCTCATTTTGATACATCTTCTGTTATTTAAATTCATAAAAATTGATTATTTTGATACATCGTATACTATTTATTAGTCAATTCATATCAATTTACATTTATTTAAAATTTTAATTATAAATTTTAACTTTATATAAATTGTAAAAAATCTTATATAACAATTATTTATCATTTATTATCCATAATTATTTGAATTCTATTTAGCGTTATTTTTAATTTACAAATAATATAAGATACGTGTGCTTAGTTAACTGATCTAAAAAGTTCAATTTACAAGAAACTGATTTAATTATTCCATTTTATGATTAATCCCACACATGTATTATTTAGTAACAACACAGTTATTGTTTAAATTGACATTTTAAAGACATAAACACCAAATGTTTAATTTCAAATGCTTGCGAAAAAACGTTTATCTAGACCACAAGTAGTAAAGTACTCTGTTATTTAAATAATCGTTTAATTATTGCTATTGTTGGTATATAATTGACAGCACTCTGAATACCGATTTAAAGAAAAAATGCAAATTTGTCATTGGATACGTTAAGAAAATAAATACAAAATCTACCTTGTTCACGTATCCATAAAAAATGGTTGCTACTTGTATATATACACTTAACTGTATAATGCTTAAAGAGGTACTACACCAATATCAATGGCCAGCCTGTAACAAATCAGTCACCTGTCAGATTAAAGTGAACAAATGTGCGGAGAAAAAACACACACCTTTTATGAAATAAAGAATCTGTTTCACTTCTGTCTTTTTTACATGTCATAAGGAGAGTTACTTTAAAGCATCTTTAAAGGAGCACGTTACGATATTGGAAGGTGTTATTCAGCAAATTGAATAGCTTTTGTATTTTATAAGAGTTTATCTTATCAAGCTTAAGCGAATTTTGCACCTTAGTAAGGCTAACAAATGATATAGTTTACGACAGTCGGTACACGTATATTGTACAAACTTCACGAAATAGTTGCTGCAAGAGGCAATAATTGACATCGTTAAAATGCAGATTAGATTGTATTTTAAAAGCTAATAATTATCGGAAAGTTAAAGTGAAAATGTCATATATTAATGGTGTTTGTATATTTAAAATATTAGTATTGTTTTCTGTCCTTAGCAATAAAATATTAAAAATTATTTTTAAGATAATTCCCTCTTAAATAAATAGAATTATTAGCAAAAGCTGTAATTTAATAAATGCATATTTAATAATATTATATATTATAATATTTAATATTATAATGTTTAAATTTAGATTTAGTAAAATTCTTTAGAATTTAAAAGTAGCTGTGCAGGTTTTACAGAAAATTTAATTTTAAATTTAATATCAAACCATATCATATAATTATTAGTCAAATAAAAAAATGACTTTTATTTTAAATTTAAACATTAAATTTTAACTTCGTTTAAATATAGATTATATAAAATCTTATATAATTATTTATTATTAATTATTTTTATTCTAAATATTTTGAGTTCGCAAAAATGACCGACAAATCATCATTTATGCATGTATTTTGAAATATTTAAAAGTTAAAATTTATTCAATGGGATATATTAAATATATATACACTTTTAGATTTGAAATATCTAAATGCACCTACATATAATTTAGCTAAATTGTTTTGATTCCTTATTTGAAGGCATTTTGCGTTTTAAAATGATAAGTGAAACTTTACATTTAAGTGGATGTCTATTTTTAGCCTTCCAAAAACCACATACTTTAATCCAGTATTTTTAAACTTAACCACATATTATAATATTTTATTTAATTTTTGTAACATACATCCTGTAAGTTGTTCAATTATCCATTGTTTAAAATATTTTTTAAGCATTTTCTCTTGTTATTTATTTCTGATCTTACTCGGCAAATAGTTGAATTACAAACGATACAATTTGTTACAAAAATAACTGTTCATAAACAATGCTATTTGTTACTATTTTCTAGAGGATCAGGTAGCGTTTTATTTTACTGTCATTAGGTACCACTGCTGATAAAAAGTAAAAAATGTGTTGTTAAAAAGAAATCAACAAAGTTATAGAACATCTATGAGTGATGAAGTAAAATCGCTGTATCCTATTAGAAATATAATGAAAATATAATAAAAATATTTTTAATATTATGTCTAATTTTGGTTGAATTATTTATTTCGAAAATGGTTTACTGTCGAAGATAAAATAATAATGAAATAATAGTAATTTAACAACAAAACATCATTAAATTTAATAAATTTTATGATAACTGAGTCTACGTCTATTAAATTATTTATAAATTAAACGTAATGATAAATATAAATATAATAATTAAATAATAAATAATAAAAAATAATTTAATAATTTTATATAAGATTTCATATAACTTATCAAGTCAAATTTAAAGTTGATATTTAAAATAAAAATCAATTTTTATGAGTTGACTAATCAATAACAAACGATGTATCAGAATAAAGATTAGAGATCATCAGGATGAACTGCTATGTTATCAGGTTTCGGTCAATATTCCTCAAATCAGCATAGCAGCGGGGCCAAATACACGCTAATGACATATTTTCTCTGATTAAATTTGATTATCTGGTATATTATTATATTTCATACAATTATGTATATATTTTATATCTAATATATCAGATATATTATATATTATATATAAAATATATAATATATAATAAATCTTATATATATTTAATATATATCTTATCGTATACAATTATGTGTTTAGCAATTTTATATTAAAATTTTATTATTAAATGACAGTATTAATTTTAAAATAAAAATACTATTAAAATATTAACTATTATACGGTTGTTTGTAATATTGCTATGCTAATATTATTTCTATTTATTTTTTCAATCAAATACTTACGTTTATCCATCGAAGTACACAAGCTTTATCATAGATTCTTACTAGCAAGTTTGTTCCATCTGTCAAATGTAGATTGAGCTCTTCAACGTCGTTTCTGCAGTTAGGTAATCGAATCTATAAAGTAAAAATATTTTTAATTTGTTATGTTTTTTTTCTTAACGCAACCCTGCAACCGAGTAAATTGTAACCACAAACAGGTAAACCGCCTGTACAAGATTGGTAACATCTTAGACATTCATGATCAAGTATACAGTAAAGCAGTTTCCATCCATCTTCACGCCATACGAACAACATACCACTGCAAACACAGCCGTCCGTTGAAGTTGTCCTTTGAAATTTGAAATTAAGAAATATTTTCAGCGTATTTGAAAGATAGTAATTAAGTACCTAGATTGTGAAGCGCTGCAACGACATATCGATGAAATCATGTTTGATTTAGCTGCCAAACATAAATCGAAATCATTTATCTGTACATTTGAATTTTCAGCTAAAAAATTTGTTAACGCATAAATTCAGAATGAAGAATCAAATTGATCCTACTAGTTGAAGAGCAACTCAGCCAGAAAATATCTTACACAACACTCTGAATTGCAATTCTAATGTGTGCTGATGTCAAAAGAACAAAAATATGCAATTTCCAGATAAAAAGATACTTCACTGAAATTCTGTATTTAAATACGTAACAGAACACGATTAAAAAAACAAATGATACAAATATAGCATTTAGAAACGCAATTTTCACATGGACTTTTAAGTTTAAGTTATAATGTGCGTTATTAATATGTATATACATTATTAATATACAACATGTATTAATATATACATAACCAAGTTATTATCATTAAAGTAAGTGAGAGAAATTTGAATTGCTTTAGGTGCTCTAATGTCAAAAGACTAAAGATTTTGAATGCAATTTTGAAATTGTAATTTCAATTTTGAAATTACAAAGAAAATCGGTTTAGATATTTTAATTTCTTCAGTATCGTATCTTAAACTATTTCGATATGTTAATTGATGTTATGTTACAATTTTAATAAAAAACGAATTCTGAATTCATGTTTAACAATCTAAAACGAATTAAATATCAAATATTAATCGTTTTATGTAAATTACATTCATTCAATGATTTGAAACTGATCGTGGAATTGCTTTTGTTTCACCTAAAACGAATATTTTATTTTGTTTTTGAATGAAACATAAATGTATATGGACTAGAATCATTTTGATTAAAAATTTTGAGTACAATAGAACATTTTCAAATAAAAGTATACACACTTCTATTATGAAATTACTTTCGAGATGCTTCACATAAACTTATTTATGACGTACTTTAATAGATAAAGCAAACCAGGGTGTGTTGGAATTATTGAAATGCATTCAAACGTCAAGTTTATATACTTGCGTTAAGTATATTATATAAACGCAATGCTTAGAAAAATATGTCCTATTTAATACACGTATATTATGTATTTACAAAGTCATCAGTATATTCGTAAACCATACATAATCTCATTTTCTTATCTGATTCTAATCGTATATAATTATATTATTATATTTCTAAATTATGCAGCGCTTAGTTAAAAGAAAAATTAAAATACTGCATTTAAAAACGTTATTTAAAATAATAATTGAAAATTGCATTTCTAATGAATTAAAAAATGCAGCTATAACGTGTTTAAAAAAATTAAATATATATAAATCATCAAAATATTACAAACCATTGCAATTATATTCTGTAAAATATATTTGTTAGTAGCTGAAATTTATGAGGGTAACAGAAGACGTTTTGTTAAAATATAGAAAATATATTTTTTTATATATTTCCAAGTATATAGGCATTGGCAAATGAAATCAAAAAGTTATCGTTCAAATAAAACTGCAAGTCTGTCGATAGTTGAATCTGATCTAATTCCAATAGTTGAAAGTACAAGGATAGAACGCAACATTAAATCGATTGATAAACAGGCAAAGTTAAGGATGATGTTCTCTCCAATAAAGCGAATTATTAAGAAATGCTATAAATTTGCGTCTAAAAACGTTGCAGAAAAGAAGAAATCAAATCAACTGAAGACTGCATCTTGGACAACTGGGTATTTAAAAACATCACTAAGAACTTATCCGCTCCTTTATAACACTAATAAACCAATTCACTTAGAGAATGACTATACCTTGTACAAATACACTATTAATTGTAGTTTTGATCGTATCTTATTTAATTAATAATTCGCTATTAATTGTAATTCTAATTGTGTCCGATGCATTGCTTAGTTAAAGAAAAAATTAAAATACTGCATTTAAAAACGTTATTTAAAATAATAATTGAAAATTGCATTTCTAATGAATTAAAAAATGCAGTCGTAACGTGTTTTAAAAAATTAAATATATATAAATCATCAAAATATTACTACAAATGAATTTAAACTCCAAATAATTTTTAAAGGTATATTGTAAAAAATATACTATGTGTTATAATATTACGAAAGATGAAAAATTAAATAATTTCATAAACTAATTTAAGAAACTTATCAAAAATAAAAAGGGTCAAACTACATTAAATTTGTAAATTTAATGGAAGAAGAATGTATATTGTTATTTGATAAATATATACAATTAATATTTTGTTATCAAAACTGATAACATAATCAGGATTGTAATGCTATTTGTAAATTATGTCATTTCAAACTTTTTTAATAAAAAGTTAGAAATAATTTTTTGTTTTGATTTTTCTTCGATAAATTTATTTTTAAAACAAAGAGCATCATCAAATTATGACGTAAATGGTACGTTATCTACACTAAGTTGTGAAAGCTAAGAACAAAAATTAAAAACTTAGATAAAGAAGATTAAAGAAATAACAAGATGTATTTTTTTGAAGAAATAATATAAAGATAATGCTAATAAATAATTTTTATTTTATCTAAATAATTTTTATTGATAAATTGTAAATAATTGTTATAATAAGATACTAACTTAGATAAAAGAATTAAATAATCTTATCAAATACTTGAAATCCCATATTCTTATCTGAAATTAGGCTACTATAAAAATACAATCAAAAAATATATACTTATTTTTGTATCTAAATGCCATTCCCAGGAAAAAGAAATTGAATATTTCTTCGATATTTCGTTCGCTAACCGCGGACATTATCAAGAAGTATTGTAATTAGCTAGAAGACTTATAAATTTTCTTCGAAATATCAACGAAATATTCAGTAAATACAGTAAATACAAGTATATTATTTACTACTTACCATTTATATTTTACACAGTTTTGAACAAATTCATATTCTATAAAGCTTAAAAATAAGTCAGCTTAAAAATAAGTCAGTATATTATTTACTTTTTATCCATAAAACGTTTCCTCTTAAAAGTTTAAATTTAATTTTACTGATATTTTGGTTTATTTGATTTTGCCATTGTTTAAAAATGTTAATTTTTGTTTAATTTTATCTTTATAGTATCCCAGTTTAAAATATTCAATTATTTAAATGATTTTGAAGAAAATCGATATTAACACTCTTGAACGTCTGGTTAAAATGTAAAACTTTTTTAATTTCTAAAAGGTTTATTATTCTAAAAGTATTAAACGAATCTTTAATCAAGTTAGATTTAAATTGTTTAATGTCAAATCTTCATTTTTAATATAATTTTTTAGATGTATATATTTTTTGAAACGGAATGAGACATTCTGGGGGAATAATTATTTTTGTATCTAAATGCCATTCCCAGAAAAAAGAAATTGAATATTTCTTCGATATTTCGTTCGCTAACCGCGGACATTATCAAGAAGTATTGTAATTTGCTAGAAGACTTATAAATTTTCTTCGAAATATCGACGAAATATTCAATTTTTTTTTCTGGGAATGGCATTTAGATACAAAAATAATTATTCCCCCCAGAATGTCTCATTCCGTTTCAAAAAATATATAAATCTACAAAATAATATTAAAAATGAAGATTTGACATTAAACAATTTAAATCTAACTTGATTAAAGATTCGGTTGGTACTTTTAGAATAATAAACCTTTTAGAAATTAAAAAAGTTTTACATTTTAACCAGACGTTCAAGAGTGTTATATCGATTTTCTTCAAAATCATTTAAATAATTGAATATTTTAAACCTGGGATACTATAAAGATAAAATTAAACAAAAATTAACATTTTTAAACAATGACAAAATCAAATAAACCAAAATATTAGTAAAATTAAATTTAAACTTTTAAGAGGAAACGTTTTATGGATAAAAAGTAAATAATATACTGACTTATTTTTAAGCTGACTTATTTTTAAGCTGACTTATTTTGAGCTTTATAAAATATGAATTTGTTCATAACTTTGTAAAATATAAATCCAAATTATGAAAAAAGATATAAAATAATTTAAAATTATCAATAATTTATATAATTATTGTTATAATTATATAATATTTGTTATATAATTTGTTCAATAATTTATATGAACAAATTGATATTCTATAATTTATCAAAATTATCAATAATTTTGATAAATCAAAATTATTTAAAAGTAGGGACATATATATTTAGACAAGTAAAAGGTGTTCCAATGGGTGGTAATAGTAGCCCAATTATAGCTGACTTATTTTTAAAGCTTTATAGAATATGAATTTGTTCATAATTGTTTAAAAAAATATAAATTATATAAAGATATAAAATATATGTTTCGATATATTAATGATATATGTGTATTTAACTCTAATAATTTTTATTCAATAAATAAACAAATTTATCCAAGTAGCCTTATTCTTAATAAAACTAATATTGATGATAAAGAAGGTTGTTTTCTAAATATGAACATTAAATTTACATCAATTAAAACTACTTTTAATTTATATCGTAAAGATGACGTAATTTACAAGAAACATATTTTTGCATGAACTTCATTCATACGTTAAATAATAAAATTTTAAGAATTACCATAATATGTAACGATAATGGCTGTCTTGAAAATCATTTAAATAATTAAATAAATGCATATTTTAAACTAGGTTAATCTTAAAACATGACAACTCTTTGTCATCAAATATTTAAGTTTTATTAAGTATCTTAGTGAAATAGATGACATTAAAGTAGTCTAATATAAATTCTAATATAAATATAAAATCAAACAGAAACTAGTTAAATATAAATCAACACAATATTATTAAAAATAAATTTAAACAATAAAGATGGAAGTTTGTATGCGTCGATAATAAATAAGAATTGCAGCAATATGTAACGATTTTAGCTTTCTTCAAAATCCTTTAAATAATTTAATAGATACATATTTTAAACTAGGTTACTATAAAAATATCATCAAACAGAAAATAGTAAATTTAAAAATAGTAAGCCACTGCGTAAGCAGTGGCTTTACAGGATAGCACGTGTGCTATCGTTCCTTCATTCATCAGCTTACTAAGATTGCTGAACAAGCAACACGCTTGTATACAGCTGAAGCACAATGCACGAGCAAAGCTCGTGCTTTGTAGTATGGTTTGCTTACGTATGATTTGCTAGCCATTTGGTATGATTGCTTACGCAAACCATACTAGATGTAAGGCTGGTCAGTGGTGGAGGAGCGTGCCCTTAGTGACTTCCTTGCATAGATTTACTGAGGATTAAATACTGTCGAATACGTTAAACAATAAAATACATTAAATAATATAATACGTTAAATAATAAAATTTTAAGATTTGTCATGCATATCAAATAATATGAAATAATAAATTGTCATAATATGTAACAATATTGGCTTTCTTCAAAATCATTTAAATAATTTAATCGATACATATTTTAAACTAAGTTACTGTAAGTATACTGTAATCATACTTACCATAATCTTACTTACTATAATCTTACTTACTATAATCTTACTGTAATCATACTCTCGTATTTTATATTTTCATAAATTAAAAATAATGCTAAATAATGCTTAATAATAAATAATTAATTATAAATAATAAATAGCTGTTATATAAGATTGAATATTATTTATTTAAAAAGCACAAGATTTGAAATTTGTGTAAAATTAAATAATCAAATCAGTTTATTGAGTCTACATATTTAATATGGTTATATTGTTATAATTAAATAATGCTAAATCAAAATTAAATAATTAAATAAAAAATATTTATAAACAATAAATAATTTTATATAAAATTTTATAATTTATATGAAGTTAAAATTTAAAAGTGAAATTTTAACTAAAGTCAATTTTTATGAATTGACTAATAAATAATAAACGATGATCAGAATAATGATTGGAGCCATCAGGAGGAACTGCTATGCTATTGCCAAAATACTTATCGAACTCTCAGATATTTTGCAGTTTTCTTTCAAAAGCAAATATAAATAAAAAAATATAAAGTCCCTCCATTATCAGGAGGGACTGCTATTATATAGAATTCCATAGACTGCTAGAAAGTGGGAATTGTAGTATTGCGAGCTGTTGCAATCTATGTACAATTCAGATCAGATAACTTAGTCTACGCATTTTATAAATAAATAAAAATAAAGATAAATATTAAATAATTATATAAGATTTTATACAATTTATATTTATATCAAGTTAACATTTAAAAATAAAGATAATTGTTATGAATTGACTAATAAAAATAGATGATGTATCAGAATAAGGATTATAGGTCATCAGAGGAACTGCTATGTTATAAGGTTTCAACCCATTTTCCTCGACCCAAACACGTGATAACAATGTATCAGGAACTATATTTCTTTTAATAGAAATGCTGTTTTCAGGTACACATTACAGTGTACAAATATATAAAATATAATTTGATGTGACACCTTTGATTTATTTATAAGTACACCATTAGGTGTCCCAGGTTCTATTTCTTAGTCTGATCCATCGATTTTCCGCACTACCAATTTATAAGAAACGCATTCCTTTCGGAATCCTGTGAAGAATTAAGTGCCCTCGTAACAAACGGATACGCATCTGGGCCTTTTAAAGAATAACTAGAAGGTCCACACACGCAACAAGCAAGTAAAAAACGCTTTATGAACGTGAGTTTCGTCTAGCATCGTGAGGAATTGCGAGTGTCTTTACAGTGATCACAAAAACAGTCGAAACGCACCCTATTATCCGGCTGATGTTGACTGCTGGGTGGTTAGGAGCGTCTCGGAGTGATACATTAGAATAATGGAGCTGATGATCGAAGTCCAGTTATTTAGCAGCACATATGAATTTAAAATAAATCGTAGCCTGTTTTGGCTCCTGGACAACAGTTTCAAGCGATTTTTCGCATTATATATATAATTTATATTTATTTATTGATCGTATGAAGATCCCAGGCGGCGGTACTTCTTTTCTTGTTTACTTTATCGATCAATTAATGATCCCGCTGATATCTATTACACTGAAAAAAATTCACTGCATTGTATTGACTTCGAAAGCGAAAGCTACGTCATGCAATTAGCACATAGTAAATTATTTCTGCTTTAATCTATATATAGTGTGTTTTTCATGTGTAATCATTGTATGTGCTGCAACTGATGAGGCTTCTCAAAGCCGAAACGGTATGCCGTCTTGCAGTGATGAAGCATGAAATTCTCTATATATAGAAAGAGGCAGATAGGTGTAATAGATAGTCTCGGTTTAATCACATCTCTAATTTATTTATTAATCTTCTGAAGATCCCAGGCGGCTGTACTTTATTTCTTGTTTATTTTATTGATCAATTAATGATCCCGCTGATATCTATTACACTGAAAAGAATTTACTGCATTGTATTGACTTTTAAAGCGAAAGCTACGTCATCCAATTAGCATATAGTGAATTATTTCTGCTTTAATCTATATATAGTATGTTTTTCATGTGTAATCATTGTATGTGCTGCAACTGATGAGGCTTCTCAAAGCCGAAACGGTATGCCGCCTTGCAGTGATGAAGCATGAAGTTCTTTATATATAGAGAGAGGCAGATAGGTGTAATAGACATTCCTGGTTGAATCACATCTCTAATTTATTTATTGATCTTCTGAGGATCCCAGGCTGGTGATCCTTTGATGGAGGATTATTTATCTATTGAATGGTTGCTAAATATCAAACAAGGTGACTTTCGCATTGAAAACCAGCTACATAATCCTTATTCATAACATCCAATTCCTTACATCCTTAGATAATAATATCAGAGAGAATCTCGTACGATGCAGTTTCTAGAGATCATGATGGAAGGTTACATATACTGTGTGAAATTTGATAATAGATATATTGATAATCGATAAAGGTCGTCAATGATTTTTACATACTAAAGTGTAGCAAATTTTATCAAAATATTAAAAGATTTATAAATTTATCCAAATATTAAATGAAAAATAATTTACATTTAACACCTTAATATTTCGTTGAAATTTTTTAATGGCAGAATTGTCGAAATTTAATGTAAAATCATATTTTTGCTATATTTCTTTTATTCTAACAATTAAACAAAATTAAAAATGTGTTCTATCATAATCTTTATAAAATAATTAAAAACTAAAAACAATTATAAGAGCAACAATATCTTGATGTTAATTATTCTGATCATTGTTATAATCAATACCTGAAATTCGTTCGAAATCTAGAATCTCGTAGGTAGTGTAAGTTGAAAATGGATTATCATGTGTTAATCCGATATCTTCGTCCGTGAAGTCTGTATAGCTAGTAACGTCACTAAAATAAAATAGTTCTTTAGTTTTAGTATCGAATGGCAAAACTATATGATAAATTGTTGTATATTTTATTGTCAATTAGAAAAGCACTTAGCAAATAAATAAGTTCTTAGAAGGAAATATTTTGATTTAAAAGTAACCTGCTTATTAATAATTAAATAACTAGGTATATAAATAAGCTAAAATAAAAAATCTTCTAATAAATAATTACAATATTTTTGTTTATTATTTTAGTGCTTTTTTCATTATATATTGAAAATGTTATTTCTAGTTTATATAATCAATTCAGCTAACTGAGTCTACGTATTTAATATAATTATAAAATAAACAAAACATAATAATGCTAAATCAAAATTTAATAATTAAATAATAAAATAAATAATTGTTATAAGATTTTTTATAATTTATATCAAGTTAAAATAAAAAATAGAAATTTAAAATAAAAGTCATTTTTATGAATTGACTAATTGCTTTTCATAACATATTAGAAAATATTTATTCAAGCATGTTTATTATAACATTGTAATTTTATTTATTGTAACATTATTGTAACATATTGTAACACTATGAATTTATATAAATGCATTTTATTATTTAAAATGTATTAAAGCTTACAATATTGTATTAAAAACTAGCCAGATTTTAGATCCACTACTCGTCAATAATCATTACTAAATCGTTATACTAAGAAAACGACTAAAATCTCCACCTTATTTTTATTTATAAAGATGCCAATTATATTTTTAAGTCAAAATATTATTATTAATAATAATACTTGCGCGCGCATCATCTGCTTGCATGCGCGCGGCACGGTCGACCCGTGGAAGGGCGACTTTTTCAAATTAAGAAAAAACTGACTAACTTAAATAAAATAAACTTATAAAATAAAAATAATAATAATATTAGTATATTAATATGTTATATAAATAATTATTATATAAATAATAAATATTAATAAAATACAATTCTAACCTTAGAATACCCCGTTATTAAAATGATTTTAACGTTATTTTTAAGCAAACAAAGTTGCTTTACTTGCTTGGAAAATAAAAAGCGTTTTTTAAGAAAAATTGAAAAATAGAATTAAATCTGTCAATTACATCAATTTTGATGCATGCAATTCAATTATATCAATTCTGTTTATGTACCTATACATGTTGTGTTAGCAGGATTATTCCCAGATAAAAAGTGAAAATTATCAAAATTACCATTTAATTTGAGTTGTAATATTAAATGTTAGTGTGAACATTTTAAGCTAAAGCGATATTCTTTAAATTTTACTGTTCGTAATTATCAATTTTCGTCTGTGAATAATCACTTAATGCGAATAATTAATATATTTGATAATAAAAATATTAAATCAATTATATATATTTAGATCATATATATAACATATTTAATATATTGATTATATGATTATAATTATAGCTAGAAATATTTAATAATTAAATATTTAATTTTAATTTTATAACATTTAGTATGGTGTTCGAGTAATACGCCTTTCTAAAATTTACCCAGACGACAGGGAACATGTGTCTATAACTTGACTTTTTAAAATATCTGCCATGGGTAAATACAATTATACAGTCGAAACTGATAAGTACATCAATAATCCGTAAATTCCATCGTTGATTAGTAGCTAAATGTGTAAAAATTAGTTTTTGTTTTCTCTCAACGTTGCTAACTTAATGTCAAAAGGAGGATAACTTTTTATCTTGTCCTTTATTGTAACTTTATTTGTAAGGAGAACATAATTTCCGAACAGCATGTAAATAGGACATGGTCCCTTTTCATACAAATGCAGGAAAATCCGGAAGAACTGCACTAGTAAATTGTTACGCAACAGCAATCACAAGGATAAGTAAAAGTACATATTTTCTTCAAAGTAAATACACTCGAATTCTGTTTACTATCATTTTATTAGCTAATCATCATTGTATGCGAGGGCTTCATGCGGTTTAGATTTTCAATAGGTAAAATGAGATGGCTGTGTTGTTGGCCAGAAAACAATAACACTAATAGAAGAAGTGTGATGCTATGCACTTTACAAAACATATGCTGGGATCACACAATAGAATAATTGTAAAACTATATGTATATCAAAAGCACATCGATTACCATTTATGATATACTGCTTTTATAACTTTCTAATGGCTACAAACTAATTACTTATCGAAAGTTTCTTTTATTTTGGTAATTGAAACGCCGTTTCGTTATTATGATCTCACTGTGTTATTTAAATTATTATATTAGCAACCTTAATCTTAATTAAAATTAAGATTTCGCCGATTTAGTATCCAAAGTGTTATTGAGAATGATTCTGCAAGGATTTAAGAAGAATCCTCGCAGAATTGTTAAATCATTTCAACTCAAAATCTTTCTGAGAAGATTAAAAATAGGGTTACAGATTTATGATAGAAGATTAAAAATAGGGTTAAGTGTTCAAATGTTTGTTAATTATTATGAATTAAATACGTCTTCATGTAACAATCTTTTAACTCTTGTACAACTACTTGAGCGTGAGCAACGTATGTCACTTCTTGCCAACTTTACAATTAGAAATCCAAAGTCTACGGGTATCTATCCGAGATGCACCTACTGATGAAAGTTTGCTCCTTTCTTATTCTAGCAAATCGATTTTCCTGAATATCATTTGTACAGATCCATTACATGCGCTCATGAAAGGATAAAGCATTGCATCTTCTATTTTAACGACTCGTTCGTTGCATTTAGCAATTTTCCGTTTGGCGTGATATTCAAAATGAGATTTTGGATTTTAGTATATTTTTAATCGTAAGTGCACTTTTTAAAATAGTTAATTAAATTTTCGGAAATTGAAATTACTTTTAATATTATAATATTTCATCATTTTAATATTATGAATATATTATTTTACATAATAAAAACAAATTTTGTTAATAAAAAATGTTTATTTTGACGTAGAAAAACATTGCTGCATTATAAAACAAAACCAACCAATTCTTTTGATGCAAAGTTTGATGTTAAGATATTATTAAAGCGGAATTTATTGAAAGAAGAAATTTTAATCAGTACCTTTGCTAATTGAGATGGAAAGTAGTAAATGCAGAATTTATCAAACGTCCATTTTTAATTTTAGTAATCAATGAATATCTCCCAATAATGTCAAATATTGGGATGAAGATATTGAGTAAAAACGTCTACAAGACAATTTTCTGTGTAATAATGAAATAAATTAACGTATATACAATATAATAACTGTGTGTTTTAAAAGCGAATATAATTACTTTATTATAATATGTCATTTTAGTATGTAAATTTAATACTATAAAATAGTTTTATAAGAAATTTATAATATTTTTTTAATGTCACACTTGAAGTGTCAAATAAAATATTAGCTTGCTAAATATGATTAATATATTTAGTGATAAAATCGACGGTATTTATATAATGACATGATGTTAAAGTAAGGTAAATGTTTTAATGTGAAATAAAAATTAGGAAAATGCAAAAATTAATTATGCAAATATTTGATTCCAATAACATACTATAATCTCACATTAGTAAAATAATAATCTCACAAGTAAAATTTTTCTTGATTACAACATCTTACAATCTAAAGTAAATACAAAATTAATCTATTACAAGAAATCAGTTAAAGTGATTACAGCTAATTACAATTGATTACAGCTAATTACAATTTACTCAGCTAATTACAATTGATTACATCTAATAACACATTGCCGTCGACAACATATTATCGTCGGAAACCCCTCGGCGAACGGAAGGGGCAAAGCTTGGTATTTGCCCGCATTGTAACAGGCCAATCGCACTTACAAAATTCGGAAATGTACGTTTTCACAAGAGTTTTGGGGTTCGGTGCCCAGGCACTAGCTGCGCTTCGATTGTTGATTACACACTCAATATTTCCTCCCATGTCAAACTTACAGCCTAACGTCAAACCTACAAAGGATCTGAAATGGCTTCAACCAACGACGTTTCCCACAATTTGAACGCATATGAAATGCTTCACCGTATTTGGGCATCACCTACGCTGACAGTAAGACGAATCCCTTGGAGTTTACGAAATAAAGCAGCTCGTATTTTTACCAATCTTATTTAAGAGGCACTCGAACATAAATCGCCATATAGCTGGACTAGTCTTTTGGGGTTCGCAAAAGTGTACCTATCAGCTCATTCAGGTGATCACCGAAATGTACGAAAACATATAGAGAATGCACTAAAGTCAGCAAAAAACAGCAGTTTGACACTTCCTTTCTCACGCATGTTTGTGCTCAACAAACGACCCGACATAAACACGACAAATCAAAGATAATGACAATCGAACTTGTGCGACAGGGAAACTACGGCTAGGCAATGAAACGAATATCTTCGTCACAGCTGGCGCCGTTCACAGAACAGACACACCGTAAGCTCACAGATTTGCACCCACCCGGTAAAAGTATTATAACCTCAATCCAACGGCAGAACACGGTATTGTCATCGATTCGGATACCGTTCGTGATTCAATTTTCTCATTCCCCTCTGCATCGTCACCAGGTTGTCTGGGTTTAAGAGCCGAACACCTACAAGACATGATCACAGCGGACCAGTCTGGAAAGCTTCTAAGCCGCCTGACACATCTGATAAATTATATGGCAGCCGGTGACCTTCCTGTAGATATATCTCGATATTTTGCGGGTGCAGATCTTATCGCTATAGAAAAACCAAATGGAGAGACCAAATGCAAAGTGTATTTGCACGAAGATGCGCGATAAGTTCACTCAAATATTTCAACCACAACAGGTCGGTGTTGCGGTGGCAAATGGCGCAGATTTAATAATTCACCAGGTTCGACGATTGCACGAACAGATGCACACCTCGGAAAATTGGGTATGGGCGAAAGTGGATGTTTCGAACGCTTTTAATACAGTTGACAGGCAATGCTTTATTGACGCAGTCGACATTGAAGCACCTTCTATTGGACCGTGGATCAAATGGTGCTACTCGCAACCATCAAAATTACGATTTGGAGCAGCAAAAAGCCTTACATCGTCAGCAGGAGTACAACAAGGGGACCCTCTGGGCCCATTCCTTTTCGCACTGGCAATCCGACCGATTATTCGGAAAGTCGACTCGGTTACAGGTATCGGTTTTAACAAGTGATATTTAGATGATGGAATAATTGGAGATGAACCCAAGGCAGTTGCTATCACATTAAACATGATAGCAAATGAGCTGGAAAAAATCGGACTATCAATTAATTGGCAAAAAAACCGAATTAATAGGCCACACAGAAGCAATTATCTCAACGCAGACAAAATGGACTCACTCTCCACATACCAAGTCTGACGGCAATTTTACTCTTTTGGGATGCCCAATTGGTTCGCAAGAGTTTGTAGAAGCATATCTCATAAATAGTTGCTTACCAAACCTAGTAAATGACACAGAGCTTGTCGCGTCGCTTCCGGACGCTCATGTGGCTTACCTGCTATTGAGCCACTGTGCTTCCGCTCAACGAATAGCATTCCTAATGAGGAATGTAGATCCAGCAAGCACCGAACTTTTCTGTAAGCAGTTTGATAATGCTGTGATACGGGCGATGGAAATCATGGCTTCAATACAACTGTCAGCGCGAACACGATCTCAAGTTGAGCTCCCACTAAAAATGGGCGGTCTGGGCCTTAGGAGTACAAACAAACACAGAGCGGCAGCCTTTGCAGCAAGCGTAAGCACAGTGGCCACGTTTGTGAACCAGGATCCAAATACATTTCCGGGCTTTGTAAACGCGAATGAAATACTTGCGCTACACGGAGCAGAAGTGGAACAACAGGCTTCATCCACAAGACAACATCAAATATCGTTCAAAATTGACTCAGAGAAGCGTAAAAATCTATTAGACACTGGAGATGATCGGACAAGGGCCAGACTAATAGCGGTATCACAGCCACATGCGAACGCATGGTTACAATGCGCCCCAAATCGAAGTCTCGGCCTAGCTCTTACCGACCAAGAATTTACAATTCTTATAAGAATGTGGTTAGGCCTGCAAATTGCTCCAAGTGACTACCGTTGTAGTCGATGTTTTCGAAACGCAGATGCTGAGGGCTTCCATGCACTAACTTGCAACTACGGTGGTTTTCCAGGAATGCGTCATAATAGAATTCGTGACGTCGTTCTCCAGGCGGCACAATCAGCAGGAATGCATGTAGGTTGCGAGGTTCGCAACCTTGTCCAAAATCTTCAAGAACGGCCAGCCGATATTCTGATCTACGGGGATCCTTCAGATGCTATAGACTTCGCGGTAACACATCCACTACAGAAATCTTTTCTTCGCCAGTCAGCTTATGTGCCTGGTTACGCAGCTGCGCAGTACGCATCATCGGTCAAAGATAGAAAGTACCGTGCTAAAATGATTGAGGCGGGATATAACTTCATACCTGCAGTCTTGGAGTGTTACGGCGGCTGGAATATGGAAGGGGAGAAAATCATCAGACGAATCGCCCGATACTTAGCAATTCGATCATCTATACCATACAGCATCGCATCTGCACGGCTCTTTTAACGAATATCAAGAGCACTCATGAGAGGAAATTCAAAAGCTATATTATCTAGCATTGATATGTTAAACCGACCGTATTACGAGATCGCTAACTCCATAATGGAGAATCCCACACGAAGAATGAATCCCTTCCAGGCACTCGATCTGGCAGTTGACTCTCTTCCATCGTCAATTGATCAGTCCGCTCCTGGATACATTGAATTTAACAATACAAATGAAGTAATTGTCACGCTAGCTAATATACCAGGATCCAGTGTCGATACGTCAGTTTTTACAAGAACTCATAAATTGTGTTCCTACAGAGATTGTGCACTTATAGAAGAAAACGGAAAATTCACACTAAAAGTATGAGCACTGCAATCACAGTAAAGCCCCAAAGTCTTTCAAGCAAAATTAAGCCACATTTTGACACCTTTCTGCAACAATGTGACAATTCATCAAATAATAACGACGCTGATGATCCTGAATCTTTACCTATAAACTCACAGCCAGAAACCGAAATTAGTAAACAGACCGTCAATTATATGACACATGACGTACATACATTATCTGATTCTGAATTAACTGACAGTTTATCGAACGCAAATAGTGATAATCATGAATCGGACGGAAGTTTTAATTATGAAACAGAATTATTAACTGACTTTTGTGAAACAGATCAAATAATCACGCCCACTATAAACAAACAGATGATACCGGTAAAAGGCCGGCTAGTTGTCAGTGGATCGGTTGATTCAGATATTCTAGATGATCAGGCGCTATCTGAAAGTAGTGATAACGAAGAAGAGGAAGTCTAACGCTATCGATTATGGACATTATACGAAGAGGTTAACTATTTCTTTTATTTATGCGTGTATTCATTGTTTTCTAATTGTAATTTGTATATATATTACAATAACTGTCCATTATACAACTTGACATATCATAATCGTTAATCAATCTTTGATTTAGTGAACAAATGATATTTTTAGAAAATCTCACATTAGTATTTTATTCGCTTGAATACGCTTTTAAAGAAATGTAAAATGTGCATTTAAATAAATAAATGCAAAATTTACATTTAAAATATAAACAAGTAAAAAAATTAATTATTTATTTAAAATAAATATTTGTATTGCGAACTTTACATACTTATTTTATAATATTATATAATTCAGGATCAAGACTGAATAAGATTTGTCGTTCAAAGAAACTCGTGCTCTCTTTTTATAAATTTATTAATTCTAAAACTTACTGATAACATATAATACTATCATCACTGTTTATTTTTTGTGGTTTAGTACAAAAATTTCAATTTTAAAAATTTTAATTTTAAAAATTTCAATTTACAAAATAATTTTTGATAAAAAAATTACTTTAATTTTTTTTGTTGCGTTTAACGGAATTATCGAAAAAAAAAGATAATTAGTAACGTTGGTATCGAAGCAATGTGTTTTGAAGCTACGAAAACAGTTAAATTAATAAAATTTATATGGCTAATAAATGAAATTAATATAAATAGTTAATATATATAATTAATTAAATATATTTTTAATATAAGAGCATTGTAAATATTAATATATTAAATATGTTAAATAATTTTGAATTTATATAATTGCATATATAATATATGTTGCGGATTTAAGCAGTCCTGCGATTAGATATCCAGTTTAAATGAATAAATTTGTAAAATACCTCCAATTAAGTTCATTAAACATTGCTTCAGATAGTTGGGATACTTAAACTAAAACATATCTGTTTTACATTCAGGGATAAATAATTAGCATCAGATTATTTACATTGCGAAAAGTTTATTTATTGATGTAAAAATACAGGATATAATTTGCTATAACGAAAATAATATGATATGATGTCCGTAAAATAAAAACGGTTCGTTTTCTTTCAAATGTTTATAAAATGCGAAAGATAATCGATTTCACAAGTAAAATTAGAATGTTATATTTGTACAGCAGACATCCATGTTACTGTGACAGCAGACATCCATGTTACTATGACAGAAGACATAATTGTGGATAATGACATTATTATGGATTGAAAATGGGTAAATAAATCAATTGAAGTTGATTATCTATGTTTGTCTTTACTAATCAATTACTTTATTATTATATATAATATAATATATATATATATATATATATATATATATATATATATATATATATATATATATATATATATATATATATATATATATATATATATATATTCTCGTCTTTATGTTTCACAATAACGAAGTATAAACTACATATAATGCAAGAAACATCAATATGAAGAAGTTATTTGCTTTCGTCTTCGCTTTTTGTTTCAAAGCTTAATATCGCAATAGGAAATGGTATTTATATAAAAATTAAATATTTTAAAATTCAAAATGTTTTTAAAAAATGACCTGTCAGATAAACATTATCATCAATTGTATGTCAGATATATAATAAATAACTATATATTATATATAAGTAAGACTATGTTGAAGAATTAGATAAGAGTAGCTAACTGTTTTTACGAATTAAAATCGTTTTTTATAAACGTTTTTACGTATTAAAAACAATGCTGAATAAAATTCAAATAATTAAATAATTAATAATTAATTATAAAAAATAAATTATTGTTATATAATATTTTATTTAATTTATATCAATTATATTTTATATAATTTATACTTAGCAATTCATATCAAGTAATTCATACTCGCAAGTTTCCATACAAAGTAAGAACAATCGAAGAAACAGCTCTGGTGTAAGAAACAAATGAAAAAGACGGATGTCCAAGTCCTAAGGTTGCTTGAAATTTCATGTTCACAATAACAAGAACTGCTTTCCGAGTAAAGACTATAAATGCAAAGATAGGAATAGAGAATATAGAGAAGCAATACCGGCGTGTTAGCTGTGGCAATCAAATCTGGCTATTTTTGAACTGCAAATTTATGTAGTGATAATTATGATGTGGTTTCAATTTTTTTTCTTCAATTTTCATTATCAAATAGTGGCACATATTAGAACAATTATTTGATTATTATCCAAATAGTAACATTTAAAATTTTTTCACACCGCTCTCGAGAAGAAGGTTTAAACATTTAAATAATATTGCAGATGTTACAGCCATTTTGCACCTAAAATAATTTTTAGATCAACAAAAATAATTTAATTTAATTAGCACCAAAATAAATTTTCGCATACAAAATTTTACGTTTTTCCCCAGCAAATGATTGTACGCATAAATATTAAATTCATAAATGCTCATTATTGCGCGATCAGAATCCATTGAATTTTGATCCATTTCACTTACTAACAGTAACAGTTAATGTTTGGGCGACTAAGTGACTATTTGTGTTTATTAGAAGCATTCAGTGATTTGTGTTCCCTTCCAATATAGCAGGCATTAAACGTTGTTCTTTTGCTTTCCGTATTATAGTTGCCTAACAGTTACAAGCTTTGCATTATTTAAGGATTTAAAATTATTCTCCTTCTATTGTTTAAATAACGAATGGGGACTAAGATTCTTGTAACGCAAATCAAAAAGTAACGCAAATCAAAAAGAAATTAAATAAAATTATGAAATGGATTGTAAATTTGCTGAATACATTTTTATCATTTTTCTATGAAAATTGTGCCGTGAACATTGGGAAAATTTAATGAGCAAGACCAGCTTCCATTCTCTTACATTCATTCACACTTTTTATGCACCTACAAAATTCAATGTAATTTTATCGTTAGATTTCAAAACCTGCGTCGATAACCCCTAAGTAGATACGAGTTTGATATGGCAATTTTTGAATTTTTGAAGTTAAAGAGCAACTTCATATTTATAATTATATACCTTATAATTATAATACATATTATATAATCAATAATATATATTATAAATATACAATTATAATATATAAATCAATAATATATTATCAATATGTACAATTATAATTAATTCATTTTAAAATGTTTGATTATAAATAAATGTAATCAATTAACATAAACCCATTATTTATAATTAGCATTAGATAATTTATTCTCAGTGATATAGATTATATTATGATACCCTCAAATAGCGAAAATGTGCTAAAAGGCCTTAGGTGACAATTGATTCGATAAATTTCCAAGTAAATGCGGGTTTGATATCGCTATACTGGGGGTTTTGAGTTGTGAAATAAATAGTTTAATAATCATAAAACTCGTTTCTATTGAGATATATAGCTAGCAATTTGATGTTATATTAGAAAACACAGGAATACTAATTTAATATACACAAAAGGCTAAATACCTTCCTGGCATATCTTCATTGCGAGTAGTGCTATTTTTATAATTATCTTGATAGTAGAACAATACAATTTTTTCTAATTCTGTAAGTTTTTGTTAAAGACAATTTACAAAACAACGATTTTGTTGAAGTATTGCCGACAACTAACGTTTAACGATTACAGTGCTTGACGAACTGTCAAGTTTCAATTCAGCTACACTCTAAGAAATATTTGAACACAGCTATTTTTCTGTAAAAACATAAATCGAAAGATGTCGTAGACAAACAAACGTTCAAGAAAGATTAAATAAGTTATAAGTAGATCGTAAATTAGAGTTCGGGATGTTATTTTGCAACATAACTTGTCACGATCAAATAAAAACAATATAGAATTGAACGTTTTAAATCAATCTTATATCGCTACAACTCCACTGATTTTACTTACCAAATATCAAGTTAAATAATTTGCAAATTTATATTTTACAAAAAGAGAAGCTGTTGACCAATTTTACTATTAACTCAAGCTCGACAGCAAAATATTGTGGTTGCTTTGCCATAATGTTCGAACACCGACAAATTGGTGCTCAAAACCCATTTTATTTTAACCACTTCTTATTTTTATTTTAATTATATTTTATTTGAAAAATAAAAAAAATATATAATCTAATAATGACATGAGTCACCAAATATTTATTTAAAACTATGACTTTTTCGTATTTAAATGCTCAATTGTATGTTATTTGAAAATTATCGATATCCACTTTTTATTAAAGTTTTGTATAGTTCTTTATTAAAATTCAGTGGAACTTTAAAAACTTTAATGTGAAGTTCAATTGAAATTTTGAATATTGAAATTTTTCGAAATTAATAAAACGCCAAACGGATTTAGAAATAATTCTTAGAAATAATCGTTAGTTCATATAATGTGCAAGACATATTTAAATATGCAATAAATTTAATGTCTAAGAATCTAACAATCGAATTAATAATTAGACATATGAGAAAGAACATGCCTATTGCATCAATAAAAGCCAATAAAATTGTAAGTTTATGAGAAAGAACATCAATTGTAAGTTTAACATGTTTTATTGTATGTTTTTTTGGATTAAGTATTTTTATAAATGAATAATTTAACAATGCATAAAATAAATAAATTAATAAAAAATTGGTTCTGCAATTCGTGGTAGCCGTGAATGTGTGGAACAGAATGTGACAAAGACAGAATTTTCTTTTGAATAGAGTTATGTAAGTGTTTAGCTAAGAATAAAAATAATTCAACCAAAATAAGAATTATAAGTTTCGATTTAAATAATTGTGTAATTAGATTGAACCATTTTTACTTTAATTGAACATTATGCATAATAAACGTATTTTGATTTTATCCTAAAATAGTATTTGACGTATACTGCCTCTAAACTTTTAATTTTGAACATAGTTAGTGATTGAACACTCACTACTCGAAATGAACCTTAAGCCTTTTAGCACATTTTAGCTATCTGAGCACATCCTAATATCAGCTATATCATTGAGAACAAATTTTCTAATGATAATATAATTTTCTAATATAATATTATATAATATTATTTATTAGTAAATTCATAAAAATTGACTTTTATTTTGAATTTAAAATTTTAATCTGATAAAAATTATATAAAATTTGAAATAAAAATTATTTATTATTTATAATTATTTATTATTAAATTATTTGAATTCTATTTAGCATTATTTTTAATTTACAATTAATATAAAATACGTATGCTCAGTCCTCCTCTGCATCCAGTAGTGGGAGGGATCTGGCACTGATGAGTCATTGTGATGACGAAACGGCATTCGTCATTCTTTCGCGTCTGGCTTACATGTTTTACAAGAAATTCACGCGGAATGGTCTCACTCTCCTTATATATGTATATATTACTTATATATGTATATATTACTTATATCTTGCTTATATATAATTACTTATAATTATATATTATAATTATATATAATTATATATTACTTATAAATATACTTATGATATGTTGCGTCGAGGTATAAGGGTCGAAACCTGATAACATAAAGTTCCTTCTGATGACCTCTAATCCTCATTTTGATACATCTTCTGTTATTTAAATTCATAAAAATTGATTATTTTGATACATCGTATACTATTTATTAGTCAATTCATATCAATTTACATTTATTTAAAATTTTAATTATAAATTTTAACTTTATATAAATTGTAAAAAATCTTATATAACAATTATTTATCATTTATTATCCATAATTATTTGAATTCTATTTAGCGTTATTTTTAATTTACAAATAATATAAGATACGTGTGCTTAGTTAACTGATCTAAAAAGTTCAATTTACAAGAAACTGATTTAATTATTCCATTTTATGATTAATCCCACACATGTATTATTTAGTAACAACACAGTTATTGTTTAAATTGACATTTTAAAGACATAAACACCAAATGTTTAATTTCAAATGCTTGCGAAAAAACGTTTATCTAGACCACAAGTAGTAAAGTACTCTGTTATTTAAATAATCGTTTAATTATTGCTATTGTTGGTATATAATTAACAGCTCTCTCCTCGTGTAAAGTTAATGTGAATTTAATATAATGTTAATTACTTAATGCAAAGTTTATGCTTTTATTACTTAACGTAAAGCTAACGTGTTTACTACATTATGATGTTTAAGGATTATTGCGAAGTAGCAATCTGATTGTGACTTTATGTTTAAATTGTTTGAATAATTTGTAAGAGGTAATCCATTGGCTCTAATTATTGAATGTTTGCTAAAGTGCAAAAAGTTAGAAGGCAATTTATTCACTTAACTTGATAACTGTACCTGAATGTATTTAAAAATGACATTAAAGTATTTTGTAATCTTCTAGATATGTAAAAGTCAGTGCAGAAAAGTTCTAATAAATCTAGATTGCAGTCTAAAAAATTTAGAACAACGGAATAGGAAAACTTTAAATATTTGAGACAGTGTTCTATATTGATAGATGATGTAAATCATTTATCAAAAGTAAAAGAATTGAAAAGAATTGAAAAATGATTCATTTAAAATCTAATGAATAGCTAATTAATTTATAATTTATCAAATAACTTTCACTGTAACGATCATATTTGACTATGAAGTATCTCTTTATATACAACGTTCTTCGTGTTTGGTGATTTCTAAAATGATATGCAGATTGTAAGTATCTCATTGACATAATCACATATAATTGTCCGTGTGCAAACAATGGCTATGTCCAAACTACACCAACCACATTAAAATATTGTCCTTGATACTTGCTGATCGTCGTCGCAGAGGACGGTTTCACCGGACACTGTTTTCTTGGAAAAATCCACAAACTCACCTTTTATCAATCACTTAAGGTTTTAACTACGATAGTGCTAGGATGCAATTGTGTTATCGACATCCACGTGCCATTCCATAATCTTGGTGGTCTAGATTGTGTAGTAAAATCAAAAGCATGCTAACTTTTAATTTCAAAATATGAAGAGGCGAGCCCGTGTTAGTATTTGAATGGAGTATCTCAAGTTGATACCGAAGTTATAACACCATCTTGCAATTAATCAACTTATCTGAATTCTACTTTGGCACTGTTCCTCCGGGTGCATTCGGGAAAAAACCATCTCCAATGTCATTTTGTACGGCTAACATTATGTTGGATATACAAGTTTGTTTTGTAAGGCTGAAAATACTGTGTAGAGGTTAGAATTTCAGCTCTTCATGCTGGCCACACGTGTTCAATTATCAATGAGGTAAAATGTAGTAAAAGGAAGTTTTCATTCGAAAATAAACTTGAATTAACAACAACAATTTCTTGACAACAAAAAACAAATGATATTACACCACTTTTTCCTGCCAACCATTGGTTCGGGTGTCGGGTCGTAAAGGCAATGCACGAACCAAACTACTTCAGACATGGCGAACCTATGCGACAAACCAGAGTTCTCTTTCAGATAGCCAAAGGCGGTTTTCGGCCAGTTTCGAGATTTTATCTCTCCACCGGTATCGAAGTCTACCTCGAGGTCTCTTTCCATAAATTTCAGCCTGGAAAACCCTCTGAGGAAGGCAATCCCTAGACATCCTCAGGACGTGTCCTAGCCACCTCAGCTGACTTTCTTCGATGTGGAGAAGCAGCGACTTTACTCCGAGTCCATCCCGGATAACACAATTCCTAACCTTATCTCTAAGGCTAAGACCGGTCACACCGCTAAAGAACCTCATTTCCGTCGCCTATATCCGAGATATTATCCTTTCGGTCATAACCTGAATATCATAACCATTAATTTTCACTACTCGCCACTGGCTCGGTACTGGCTCGGACCATAGGTTCAGATATGAACGAAAATTGAGTGTCAAACTAAAAGCTTTGCCTAAAGATTCAACTCCCGCTTTACCACGACAGGCCTGTACAAAGAACGCATTGCTGAGTTAGCTTCACAGATTCGCTTCTCAACCTCCCTGATGTTTCTGCCGTCCCTCGAGAACAATCCCACAAGATACTTGAAATCCTCAACATTATGATGAACCTTTGCTCCAATCTGGATTGACATTGATATCTCAATCCGACACAGTCTTAAGGGTACTAAGCAACATCCCTGCCGCCTGGCATTCCATCGTGAATCGATCTAGTAGGCATTGTAAGTCCTCAGGACAAGAAGCCAACCAAACAACACCATCTGCAAAAAACAAAGATGGAATTCTGATGAAACCGAACTGAAGACCGACATCCGTCAGAGCAGCCCGTCTCGTAATTTTGTCCATTTAAACAAGGAACAAAAGTGTAGACAAAGTACAACCCTGACGAAGCCCAACGCCTACTGGTAATGATTCAGACTTCCTACCTAGAACACGAACACTACTCATACTTTGTTAATGCATAGAAGTCACAGCTACCCGAAGACGGTGTAATACTCCAGACTCCCTTAGTACCTGCAACAACCTCTCTCTTCCCCAAATCTACAAAGCAGACGTGGACCGGTTGAGCGAACGTTCAAGACCGTCCGAGGATAGTTAATAGAGTAAAGAGCTGATCTGTTGTTCCAGGACCTGAACGAAAGCCGCATTGTTCCTTTTGCAACTGTCGGTCAACTCAAGGACGTATCCTTAACTCAAGAATTCTAGCAAATAACTTACCACTTTAGCTAAGAAGAGTGATGCCCCGATAATTGAAACACACTCTTCGGTCACGTTTCTTGAGGATCGGTACCACCACATAGTTCGCCACTTACTAGGAACCTTGCCCGACTTAAATGCAACATTGAAGATCCATGTTAGCCACTTCATGCCAACAACGTCGAGATCCTTTAAAGCTTCAGGTAGGGTATCGTCTTCTCCAGAAGACTTGTCATTACGAAGTTTTTTAACAACACCAATGATGTCTTCCATAGAGATGAGCTCTTCTGTTGGTTGTAAAGACTCTACTTCTACAATAGAAGGCATATCGATCGGATTAAAAAAACTCCTAAAATATACTTTCCAACAACCAAGAATTTCTTCAATGCCAGTCAGCATAGACATTCTCTTGTCATAGACAGTTTGAAGAGTTTTCTGCTTTCGAACACGAAGGTTCCTGATTGTCCTCCAGAACATCTTCGTTGCTGACCTATAATCAAGTGCTATGTGCTCTACAAACTTCTCCCAATCCCCCTTTTTCGCTTCAGTAACTGCTCGAGCTGAAGCTCTCTTTGCCCTTCGGTATTTGTCTACAGCTTCCACTGATTTATCTGACAAAGTTGCTTTATAAGTCAGCTACTTCTGTTGGACAAAATCTCTAACTGTTGGTGTCCACCAAGCAGTTCGAGTATTTCCTTCGCGACAAGCACCTTATGCCTTCGAACCACAACTTTTAACAGTTGCTTTGGCAAGCGAGGATCTGAACATCTCCAATTCTTGATTAATGTTCTTCACCTCTTCTGACAATCGAAAGAAGTCCTCCCGGATGTAGCCGGAAAAACGTTCTTTGACAGAAACATCTGCTAGACGCTCCCAGCACGCTCTCACACAACGCATATAACGTGGTAGATCAGATAAAACGATTACAACATCGATCATTGATCTTTGACTGAGAGAATTCTGATGCCATGTGCATCTATGGATCTCCTTATAGTCAAACATGATGTAAGTTATATAAAAATTGTTATGAGAACAAAAGTGAAATAATTCTACATTACTCACATTCAGATCGGAGAGTCCATTAGTCACCCAACACTCCCTTCCAAGTTCTACTGTCGCTATCAACATGATCATTGAAGTCACCCAATACAACGAAGGAATCTCCCACAGGAGTATTATCAAGCAGAGCATGATGATCTACCACAAATGCCGCGTATTCCGAGATAATGTTGGGAGCATACGCACACACAACAGTTATCCCCTTTCCATCTTTGACTAAAAGTCTCAGAGACGCCAGCCTTTCGTTCACTGGGTTAAACCTCTCTCTATCACGAATGACAACCGGGGTCTTGTAAGTATCCCTACACCCGCCTGTCTTTGCTTTCCGTTGGTAACTCCCGAAAAGTTCAAGGTCCAGCCTTGATCCAAAAATTTAGTTCCAGTTCCAGAATAGTGAAGAGAAGTCACTCCGACTATTTCAAGATCGAAGCGAACCATCTCTTTAACTAATTCTGATTCCTTCCCAGTCAGCGAGATGACATTCCACGTTTCTATATGAAGGCTAGTCCGCTTCGGATGTTGATTCCACTTTTGCTGTCTCCGTACAACTGCCTGGTCACCTGGCACCCGACTATGAAAACTCTTCCGGTCAGTGGTAAGTTGACCATTGTTCTTCGCACTTGATTTATGTTTTGTAAATTTGTTGCTTGTCATTTTCATTGTCTTGCTTTGTTTGTTCGGCTATCTCCCGTTCCCGATATTCTGTGATGAATTAATATCGCTACTGTAAGGAAACAGGCCTCCGTGACTCTCATCCGCCTTTTCGTTCATTGCCCATTTGCCGTTGGAGTCATCAGAGGGATCTGAGATAGTATATGAAAAGACTATCCCTATGGCTGATGCAAGGCTGTTAATTATTTAGCCGTTGATCGACGAATACCGAACATACGTTGTCTGGCCGCTCTACGAAGAGGCTAATTGGCAATAGGTGTCAGCTTAATACTTAATCGACTGGCACCTAGCGGCCCTTGAAATAAACTTGAATTTGAATTTTATTACGAGTCTATATGCCTTTTGGCATTTGACGAACAGTTGAAAGAAACTTCTACAAAGGTTATACAAATCGGCATTGAACCTGATCAATTTGCTTAAGATTTGCGATGGAGATATTGAACAAAAAAGTTAAAGTTCATGCTATAGAAGTGGAAGAAGCATATTTAAAAATGTTGCTGAACTCCATTGAACGATAAATATTGGATATTATGAGAATAAGATGTTTAAGTTGCGAGTTTTGATGGTACATTATATAATGTTCCCGTTATAATTATATTATCACTCATTAGATAGATAAATGAATATAAATAGCTTTATAGTTTTATATTCTATAATTTATGTCTTTTGTTGTTTAAATATATTCTTTTCAGTATTTAGCTAGTTTTCTATCTTACAGAACTAAAATCACTGCAATTTTAAATGTAAACATTTTAATTATTGAACTTTATTGTGGGCATCTAACAATAAAACTTAAATGATATTTTTATTAACTCTTTTAATAGCGTGATTAAATGACAATTGTACTATTTAGAGATAAATTATATTAAAATCAAAAGGTATTGAGAGAAGGTACACAGTCCATACAAAGTGTTTCCTTTCCTTACCATAAAATAGTTTACAGACTGAGATAATTGGCAACATAGTGAGGAATTTAGTTAGGGATCTTGAACTTCCTATTCGCGTTATCTCATCAAGTAAAACGATGATAAAAAGAAGATTGACTGCGCATGAAAATTCTCCGTTCTCCGTTTGTAGGGCTTATTTACAAATAGGCATGCCTGGATTGTAATGCATTGCACATAGGCGAAACGGGCCAAGATCTAAAGGTCAGAATAAGGAAACATAGAGCAGTTATTCGCACAACGGCTAAATCTCACGTTGCTAACCATTCAATCGTAACTAAGCACTTAATAAATTTTGATTAACCATCAGTGATATCAATGGAACCCGACTTTAGACTGAGAAAAATTAAAGAAGCTATTTTAATCAAATAAATCAGCTCGACAATAACGGCAATGATGATCACATCTTGCTAACTTAAACAGCATATACCTTCTATGTGTTTGTGCAGATTTAATTTGTTTTTAAACTGTAGATTGCTTTGATAATGGCTTCAAAAGGAAACCGAAATATTAGCAACAACAACAATTTTTTGTCGGCGAATGCCTTTCATTTTTCAATAAATTATAATTACATTATTATTTATTATTTTAATAATTACATCATTAAAAAATTTACATCTTTTAAGAAATTGAATATTTTTAAAATATTTCGTATTTTAATAACTTAATTTTTGTTTGTTTTTTATTGATAAATTAATTAAAATAAATTTAATTTCAATAAATTTTATCATTAATGTTTTGATTTTATTCACCCAAAAATATTCTCAATGCTAACAATCAGACAGTTGCTCATCACGATTATAAATAATTAATTATTATCGATATTGATCATCTGCTACTATCTATAGTTGACGCTTTTCACGGCTTGACTTTTCTTATCCTCTACGATTGCAGACTGTTTACATCCTTAAACCTGTTCTCATATACCTGTTCACACAAGTTTAATAATTTTATTGATGTCAACTGTGAAAAAACTACTGGTGATGCTCTATTAATCAAAGAATTTCAATACAACCTTTTAATTGAAACAAACAGGAAAGTGTAAACCTGTATGAATTTTTTACAAACTTCGTCGGAAAGCTTACCCCTAAATCCGCCTACCACACAGCCTAGCCCCCAATGGGAAGTTTTGACCTTAGTATACTTATCACTTCATGATGGTATCAGCAGTGTGGCCTTGTAGTTACAAAACTTCGACAGTACTCGATCCTTAGTACTTGATCCTTCGGCAGTACTTGATCCTTACATGCTCTACCGGATGAGCATGTGCTTTGCATGCTTCTATAAAGCATGCAAAGCACATGCTCATGCAAAGCACAAGGCCACACTGATGATAACAAAGCATGCAAAGCACATGTTATCATCAGTGTGGCCTTGTAGCTACACCACTTTGACGGTTCTTGATCCTTAGTAAACCTCTGAACGAGAGGTTTACTCACGTTCAAAACACAGCAAGCGTGTTTTGCTTGTTTAGCAAGCAAAATAGATGACGGAAGGAGCTAAAACGCACGAGATGTCAAATGCAGCCACTTCTCAATTTTGAGTGTCAGATATAAGGTTGAACGACCGGTGGAGGAGCGTGCGCTTAGCGAATTCTGTTCAGAGGTTTACTAAACAGACATTATAAGTTTTACTAAACCATTATAAGTTTTAATGGTTTAGTTATATAATGAATGGTTTAATTAGTTATATTATGATTATAAGAGAAATATAATATATTATTATAATTATTATTCTATGTTATTATATTATTAAATGGTCACACCTACTAAGAACATGCGTCTGCTCTGATGAATGGCTTTAATCGCTATCTGGTTTGATCAAAGCTATGATATCCAAGCTATTTAATTTCGATCTGTCGGAGGATCAACTTATGTGGGAAACGCTTTGTCTCAGATGCAGTGAAGGTAGCGCATGTATTCGGGACCCTTCAACGCTGATAAAACTGGAATATGAATCGTCAATTTTAGTCTGTGACCCTTGTCTTGAGGGACATTCCGGAGATGAACTTATAAAGCAACAGGATGAAATGATCAGAACAATTCGGTGGCGAAAAGATTGTATTCGGAAAGCAAATCGGATCAGCGTCGTCGATTGCTGTAACAAGTTAATGGGGAGGTCAATAGAACACGCATCACTGACGGGCGCGTCATCGTGGTTATCAGTATATCTGTCACATGATAAATTTACAAGGCTAAGCAATGATGAGTTCCGCGATGCCATAGCTGCAAGTTACGGATTGCTTTCAAAAAGCGCACCGATATATTGTCGGTGCGGCATGCGAAACTCGCTTGCACACTCGCTCTCATGCCCTCTAGGCGGATTTCCATCAATGCGACATGATATGGTACGGGATCTCCTAGCCAATACTCTCACCGAAATATGCTCAACTGTACAGATTGAACCAGTTCTTAGGCCCGTTCCCCCACATGTCACATTAGAGCAGCAGACCACTACTACCGACAGAGAAGCGAGATTAGATATTTCATGTAATAGACTATTTGGCGATAGGACGCAGAAGCGCACTTTAATTGATGCTTGCATTTTTAATGCGTTCGCACCATCTAACTCTTTAATGAATCCCGAATTATATTTTAAATATCACGAATACCGCAAAAAGAATAAATATATCGAACGATAATAGAAATCGAACGTGCATCCTTCATTCCTGCCATACTTCCAAACTAAGGCTGTGCTAGCAAGCAAACTGAGAGTTTCTTAAAACGGATTGCAAAAATTAAGTATGAAAGAACAGAGACAAGATATTCGGACGTTATATCAACATTACGTTCCAGAATAGGAATCCATCTTACAAGGATGATATCGTGATGCATTAGAGCATCGATATCCGCGTTTTATCGTCCGGAGGGTCTTCCATCAAATACCTAAAAGCTCCAAATTGATAAATTGATGTTTTACTTTTAACTCAGATTTTGCCCATTTAGGGATATTTTACGATTACGTGTTTTATTTTAATTTATAATAAAATCATAATTAAAAATATAATAATTATATTATATTATTATAATTATATTCCGTGCAGAGTTTTCCTACGTCGGGTATGGTTTGCGTAAGAGTGGCTCAACAACCGATCACGTGTGCTATCGATCAATTCTTCATCAATTTACTAAAATAGCTGAACGAGCAAAACACACTTGCTATGTTATGAACGAGAGTAAACCTCGCGTTCAGAGATTTACTAATAATCAAGAATTGTCGAAGTTGTGTAGCTACAGGGCCTAACTGATGAGACCACCTCGTAGCGATGAGTAGACTAAAGTCGAGACGCTTAATTGGGGGCTAGGCGTCTGTGCTAGGCACATTCCAGGCTAAGCTTCCCGACGAAGTTTTTAAAAAAGCATGCAGGTTTACACTTTCCTGTTTGTGCTAATTAAAATGTTATATTGAAATATTTTCTGATGTTAACTGTAGTCTGTTTCGATCGATTCATCGAACGGTACAATCAATCAATACGAACACCGATCGTTATGTTCATTTACGTGCCGATCGATTTTACAGTTCAAAGTTTAATATTTATATATACGAAAAAGATTTCTAAATTTGGTGCATACGTAAATGCTAAACCCGAACCTTTTAAATCGATCGAGCGTGAATATTAATTTAAGTTATAATATTTGCATTTTAATTTAATCATCCTAAATTAGGCTAAATAGAAAATAATAAATTTAATAAATAATATTACTTAAAATAATTTAATTAGTAACCAAATCAAACTAAATATTTTATGTACAAATTATTCACTTCGCACAGAAATTAGATAATTGAAATTTGATAAACACAAAGTTCACATTGCAGATGAAGATCAAAAGAACATTTGATATTTGCCTAAAACGTATTGTAATAAACAATATTTTCACGGCTTTATGCGATCATTTCCGTCATAGTTTAAATCGTGAGCAACAATGGCATCATCAACCCATTCATCTGGACGTGGCTTGTATTTAATACGAGCTGCTGACATTGGTTGTCTGTAATTATATTTTCGTGATAAATGATCTTTGATAAGCTGCTCGGATTCGCTGTCTTCTTTAAGTTCTGGAAACTTCCGATAGTATTCTTGGCATTGCCAATGAATCCATTTACTCAGGCGTTTCTTCTTACGGCTTTTCGTATTCAATAAACATGTTTGATAGTACTTTGACCATTCCTAAATATTTAAATGTTAAATTTAAAATATACGTTTCTATAAAATACCGGGCGCTTGGGAGCGTGCCATCTTAATTTCCAGCTACCATTTATATACCAAGGAACTAAATGTTCTCGCTGCTGATATAGTTGATAAAGGCCCATGCTGTTGTATCTACAAAACAGCTAAGAATATAAGTTCAATAGAAAATTTCAGAGAAAAAATATTTCGGAGTAACAAATAATTTTGTTTTTAGATTGACAGAAATTTAAAATAGTCAGAGAAAAAATATGAAGCAATGAATTTATTTAGTATTTCAACAAAACAAGTTCAAACTAAACTTTTTTAAAAGATCAAATCAAATATTTTCAGCACTTAGATAATATTAAATGACTCTTGGCTATTTTAATTTATCAAAATTTTTAAATTACTCTAAAATTATCTTGCTTAGTTGATCAAACTGCAGAAACCAAACGACTATAAGTTTTATTTCCAACAATTTAATTTTTAAGGTGTTTATTATATTTTTTATATAAATTAACATTTATAAATTTATTTAAATATTGAATATACATTTAAATATTTTAATAATATATACAACATTTTTAAGCTTTTAAATGTTTAAAATATGTAAAATTTAAAGCATATTTATAATTTGTTGATTTTAAGTTATTTTAATCGATTTTATTTTGAAAATATCTCTACATCTAAATAATTTACATTTAATTTATTTTAATTTTAAATATACATTTAAATATATTAATATTTTACTAATATATACCACGTACTTACACATTTATAACTTAAATATAATTTTATACTTACATACATAAAACTATATTAGAGATATAGAGCTATTATAATAACTGCTTATATATGAATATCTTTACTATTTATTGGTAAAAGTCGTATAAACAGTAATATATACAATTCGTATTTATAGAAATATTCACATATACCAGTATTTTGAATTAATTATTTAAAGGATTGTCAAAATGTAAAATTAGAAATTTTTCGATAGTTAAAGAACTCATTAAAGTCACTATATTTAATACCAAACTTTTTATGTTAAAAAATGATGACATTTAAGTGGTGAGATAATATAAGATCACATTTAAATATGGTATATTTAATTATAATATAATAATATTTAATCATTAATTTTACGAATTGCATAAACATTTATGAACAACAGCGTTAAATGTATACATCATTCTACTTCAACCAATGATGTAAATGCTAAAGCAATGTTTGATTTTCGTGATTATACGTTTGAAATTTCTTGATGTATTTTGAAGACTAGTCGCAATTTTTAAAAAAGCAGATAAAAAATGTTCTGTATTCCTTGTTAAGAACTACGAACAAGAACTTACCTACGAAATAAAATCATCGAATCGTAAAAATTATACAAATTTTTATTTTCATTACTATGATAACAATAAAGCAACGTTAGATTTACGTAATCAAACATTTGAAATTTTGCGATCCTATAAAACTATTTGCATTTATCTAAGGAATGCAGATTGTACGTACATGATTATAACGAATAAGACAGTTCTTATTTAAAGAAATGGCACACATGATAATTGATGCTAATCAATCTTTAATTAGAAACCTATTTGGTTATGCTTTGAATAAAAAATGCTTGTTGCCATTTAATTTAGCAATTTACTAATCAAAATTAAGCAATTATCAGACGATGCAATACCTGATGGTATGGTCAAACAAGAACTAGACGATGTACTATCCGATAGTATGTTCAAATAGAAAAGGGGCGATGCACTACTTGATTGAAACCGGGCGATATACAACCTTCTTTGTGTATGTGTTACTTTGTTTAATACACACAACAATTTTATATAATTTGCTGATTTAATCAGAATTTGTGAATTAGTCCTGTCAGAATTGTTTCTCGGATATAAGAATCGAGAAACACAAAGTGCTGTTGGATATCTTTGCTGGAACATTTTAAGATAATATATAAGAATGGTTTCTATCGTGCTCAATTTTTAATATACTCGGCACTAAGAGGAACAGCGAAACCCACTAGTTGGGACCATAAGATGGAAGGTTGCCTTTCATCCCTCCGGTCCTAACATCGAGAACACCAACCTATCCTTTACTTGGTCATTATCATAATGTCCCTTAATTTTCCACTTCTTGCCCTTATTTGTTGGAACACATCGAGAAACACGAAGTGCTGTTAGAACACGATAGCCTTGTTGGAACATTTTAAGAATGTATACAATGATGGTTTATCTCGTGCTCAATTTTTAATATACTCGGCAACATGCTTTTCAGATATTGAACTAACATATGTAGTTTGTGTAAAGAACATTTACAAGCAAATACACATCACTTATGACGAAGTCAGCTAGAATAATAATATCTTTAAAGCACATCTAAAACTGCTGTAGAAAAACAGCCTTATGCAATCACAGACAAATACAAATATAATTTTTACTCTTCTAATTACTTGGAAGAGTAAAAGTACATTTCCTTCGTTGAATTAAAAATAAAATAATTTCACGATTTCAAAATGCCAATTTAAACTGTCTTGTGTAAAACGTTATAATATAAATATATAAATTTGTTAGATTTATATATTGATGTAAAATTTGTACTTTATCGCGAGAAATTTAAACTTTATTATACTATGATTATATCGTGATCATTAACAGCGTGCGAAAATTAAATTTTACAATAAAAGTTTTGACTGTAATAAAACTATACAGAAAATAATTTGTAAATTAAAATTAGCAAATTAAATAAAATTACTTACCTTCGATAAGGTAGTGATAATCCTGTTCGACCGGTTTCCAACAAATTGACAGCAACGTCGCGTTCTTCAACTACTCGCGAAATATTATCCATGCTTTCTTCGACCTTAACTTAATATAAAATCAATAAAAAGCACAAAATGAAAAGGCGTGAATTGAAATTTAATTTTGGCTTATAACAGAACTAAATTCGATATTTGGTCAATGCATGACTACTTACAAGATAATTTGAGGCAATAACCAACTAACAGCTATTGCAATATATACTTTAAAAGCATAACGTGACAATCGAAAAGTGAGATCAACAATAAAAAACATTTTTAGAGCACTGAATTAAAGGACCAACTCAAAAAGTCGATTTGAAGCCAGGTTTTATGTACCTGCTGCTGAATATACAACAATGCGTAAATCCATACAATGGTCGATTGATAGTAAAACATTTCGTTACAATTATCGAGAAACTTGCAAAATATTTACATGATAAATTGTACGCTATATTGATGACAGTATCGGTAAGGTATCGGTATTCATCTCATATGGGGATTCGGCTCATATTCAGTATTATATGGTCACTAAAGATGATAATCATACAGCATATTGGCACTGTAATAGGTAGTTGAATTGGACCTTTATACACATGACTATACGTTTCGCTGATCAAAGAATCCTTCTCTGACAACACAAGAATGCTAACGTTTTGGTGATGTACCTATACGTTATATTTAATGTAGAACTTCGGTATTGATAATCTACAACGATTTAGATAAGTTTAATTCATTTTCAAGCAATTGGGTTTATTCAAACAAATAGTTGAAATCAGTTAAATGTATTGTTTGGCAACATTTTTAAAAGCATAGGTAACTAGGTAATCAATGGCATACGAATAAAATTTGAATAAAATGCGAATAAAATTTGCTCATCGCGTGAGAATTTTGAACAAGTACAAAATGATTTACGTGTCAAGTTCTATCAATTAAACATAAGAATTAATTATCGGAGGGTTGATAAAAAGGCAAATATAATAGGAAGGTATGATACCGCATCACATATGATTGAGAATCCTGAACACGTAATATATCCTATAATAATAAATGCCAACATTCTGCATACTTCAAAAAAGGCCTGTTCTTACAATAGAAGGCTTTTCAATAAATAAATATTCATGTTTCCTCTTCTCATATATGAATATTAATTCTTTCCTTTTCATTAGGAAAGCTATAAAGGGCGACTATTGCGGAAATCGAAATCACTGATACATTAAAAAATGAATGCAGAAGTCAATATGTTGGCGAAACTATTAATCAATTAAACATAAGAATTAATTGCTAGAGGGGTGATAAAAATGCAAATAGAATAGGAAGGTACGATACCGCATCACATATGATTGAGAATCCTGAACACGTAATATATTTTATAATAATTAATGCCAACATTATGCGTACATCAAAAAAGTAGCGAGCGGAGCAGTAGTGGATTGCAAATTCAGTTATTGTCATCTACTTTGAATGAAAAACACAAGACGAATGTTAACAAAACGAAAGCGTTGCAAGAGAAACAGGCCTTTTCATTAAAGTGATTTATATTTTTATATGCTCTTAAGAAAATCACATATGATTGAAAATCATATGATTTTCAATCATATGATATATTTTATAAATACTAATATATTATTAATATTATTATACAATTTATAATAATATATTAAATATTATATAATATATAATATATTTTAATCATACATTTATTATGTATGATTTTTAATAAGTAATTTGGATTATTTTCAAAACAAATCATTATTTATACCTCATTTCAAAAATCGTAAATTTTAAATCATCGCGATTTATTAAAATTAAAAGCAACAAAAATTAAGAATTGGAAAAATTTAAATTTGTTATAAACTGAATTTACCTTATCTATTCTTTCGGGACTTGGAAATACATGTGCTTCAGACCGATAAAATTCTTCCATGGTAAGTAACATATTTCTCTCTTTCAGTAAAACATACCTGTTACATGAAAATATTCACTTTCAAAATTCAAATTTAAAATTTACTTGTCAAATATTTGCAATAAACGATTAATTATTTCACTTATAAATTTAAAAATTAATACATTGATAATCAAGATACATATTTTAATGTTTAAACAACATTAATCGAATTGTATTTTTAAACGTGATTTATGTTTTTTTTTCAATTAAGAAAATTCCTGTAAAAATAATAAATATCAGAACTTCTGA
This sequence comes from Pomphorhynchus laevis, assembly GCA_012934845.2. NCBI lineage: Eukaryota > Metazoa > Acanthocephala > Palaeacanthocephala > Echinorhynchida > Pomphorhynchidae > Pomphorhynchus > Pomphorhynchus laevis. The sequence continues at coordinate 28,124 of WNNJ02001660.1, read as the reverse complement.
CATTTAAACTTAAATTTCAATTTCGCAGTATAAAATAACTTTCTATTATTTAGCAACGAAAACTTTTAGATGCTTACATAAAAGATAAAATATTAGTTTAGGTAAAACATTTCATTAAAGGATTTTTGAAATAGTTTAAAATTCATTTAACACGAATAGTCATAATAAAGTAATCAAAACAACTTAAGTTACAGCAACCTAGGAAAACCTATCATAATTTAAAGTTTAATATTATCATTATTGATTGCTTAAATATAGGATCGTTCCTGTACATTGTATTGTAGATTTCCAAAAAGCTTTCGATTCGGTGAATAGATACTCCTTCGGAAACTTGAGTAAAATACTATGATATCTGGGTGTTCTCTGATGCTGATAGATGTGGTATTATGACGAAGCTCTCTGTGCAATTCCGATGCTTTGAAACAATCAGAACTGTTTGTTATTAACGAAGTTTTCAAGCAGGGTGACCCTCTCAGTCAGCTATTATTTGCATGCCTCTTTATGTATCTTCCAGCTCAATTATGTCGTGACTCAAAGTTAATTGATTGCGTTTTTTAGGCTGATAACTTGTCTACTGAAATTTTCATTGTGAAATACTTTCTGTTTTTTTATACTATCATCCCAGTGGTAGATTTTACAGAAGAGTTCCTTAAAAATCTAGACAATTTTCAAGGTAAGTTGCCGACAGAAAGAAACACCGTCGTATACGCAATCCCAATAAATGAATTGATACTTAAAAGGTGTGCATTCGTGCATGGTTCCCATGATAAATTATGACTTGTTCCGCTGCTTTCTCATGTCAAAAGATTATATGTGTAGGTTTTGTCTTAATAGTTGAAGAAGTCTTAGACATATATGTTCGTGTGCTTGTCACTCGACGACGTCGTTGCATGCGGCGAGACTTTTATCTTTTTTTTTGATTTTTCACATGCATTATTATATCTTTTTATAAATTTTCGAATAACTTTTGTTAGAGGAGATTAAAATTTATAATATATTTATTACAAAATTAATATATTTAATACAAACTATTTCAAAGTTTTAATTGAAACCTAAAATGAATGAATTTGTCATAAGATCAAATTCTACAGTTAATTATTAAATTTTTCTTTTTTCAAATGTTATGTGATGAGAATCAACAACGATGCATTTTCAACGCAAAAAACTAAATCATTTTGTCAATTTTCAATATTCAATTCATCATTTTTCTATCAAATTGTAATTTTTATATGGACAAAATCAATGGTCATTTATCCTGTTTGTAAATATAAATATCACGATTTGTAAGAAAATGTTGTTGATAAGAACATCACGTAAATAGCAATGAACAGTGACAATCTATTTTACTTATAAGTTAGTGTTTTGCAATCGACCTAACATTCATTAAGTCGATTTGATAAATTACGAATATACAAGTTTTCAAAACTATTTGATTATTTTAACAATTAAATCTAATACAATCTGTAAATTATTTCAAATTAAATTTAGGATAATCATATAAAAATGAATAAAACATTGATTTATTATTTTTTACTAAGTTGAATCCAATAATAATTAATAAGAATATATTTACAATTCATCAACATTATAATACATTTACAATACATTATATATAATACATTTACGAAAATCAGGTAATATACAAATATATTTTAAAGTATATATTTATGAAAGAGACATACAAATAAATCGAAATATATCTGTATATAATTTTAACAAATTTTGTTTATTTAATAATCTGTTCTCTCAGATTTAATTTTTGATTATTTTCTAATTTAGATACGATTTCTCAATTTTCTATGAGTGCAAATAATATCGGAACAAATTCTTTGTTCCTGTAATAGAACTGCTTCTTTGAACAAAGAACTGTTTCTTTGTTCCTGTAATAGAACTCTTTGTTCCTGTAAAAGAACTGCTTCTTTGAACAAAGAACTGCTTATTTGTTCATGTAATAACTATATATTTGAAATGAAAGAAAATTATGGGTTTAGTATTTATTATCAACATTAACTGTGATTTCGCTGCTAAAACGTAAGAGGTTTATCGAATATATTGATGGGTTTTACAAGAGCGAAGTAAAATATGATACTAAAATATCAAATACAAATATAAACAAAATGGAATATGAAGGAACAAAGTCGAATATAAGTCATAAATTAAATAACTTTTTTAATTAATTGCTCAAATAATTTTAACAAAAAAAATTTCTTGATACGGTCAGCGTATTCTACACTAAATTTGGAGTACATCGCGTGTATATTGATTGACAATTTCATTTTTTAATCGTGGCTGATAACTATCGGCGATGTCAAATAATAATTCCTTTTGATAATAAATGAATAGAGAATAAATTTAAATGATTAAACGGTTTGCTTGCATGCTCGTACAGAATATTACTTATAAAGCGTTCAAAAAATCTGTGATTTAAACAAGTTATACCATAATTTGTGAAGATCGACGTTGTTTTTTAATCTAAGTTCTGACACACTCCATGGTCTACCTGTCTGTAAAATGTATATTTCATTCTTTTATAATACTGACAATCATACCGTGAGTAATTACTGTTTTACCTAAATTCGCAGGATTATCGAAGAAATCCATCAAGCCGAAATGACGACTTGATAATGAAATATAACGGACTTTAGGCAACCTAAAGAATTGCTTATGTATAAATAAAATTAAATAAAAAGTACCTGCACAAATTGTTTGCAATGCACAGTATTGCCTGTCGAATAAACATTTCTATCTAAGAAATAAAAGTGAATAGTAAAACATAATTAAATAGAATAAACCAATGACATCCATTTATACGATAGTCTTAATATAAACCTTAATATATAAGTCTTAATATAATAATTCTGAGTTAATTCTCAGTTTATTTTGAGGCTACGCCGGATATTTTATAAAAGCATTAAATATTAAACGAGAACAATAATTATAAATAGCAAAGAGTAATCAATAAAATGTGACAACAGGCTAGAATAAACGATGATATTCTACAATTTAATTTTGAGTTATTACTAATGTGCTGAATAACAATGAAATTGTACGGTAGAATAATGAACTTAAAACCGCGTATGTGTCAGCTGAGGTAGTAATGACTTCAGTAAAAAGCGTAAAAAACTTGTAAAATTAAAGATAAAATTAAACATATTTCGTAATTTTTTAATTTTTCAAAAGAAACACGAGAAATTTTGACGTGGGAGACAATGAAGTATCACAGATTAAATTATTGAATAGTATTGTATAGATTAAATAGACTCAATACAAAAGTTAATTTAATTTAGAATCCAACAAAGTTATATTAAAATAGAAGGTCGATTAATCGATTAAAAGTTCGATGAAAACTATTATTTAATTAAAAAGGTGCGACAACACCGAATAAGAATCAGAACACTTATTATGCAGTGGAGAATAAGTGCGGTTTTCTAACACCGTATAATAAAAGTTTATTATAATTTAGTATAATTAACTAATATATAATATATAACATATTATTGATTTAATTTAACTTATCTAGTTATCTGGTCATAGTATAAACAGCAATATATCCTCAGGGTTTAAAAATAAATAAATATTTTCTATTTATTTTCAAAACGCGCATTTGTCACTCTAAATAAATTTACTATTTTGTTATTAAATAAAAAAATAAATAAAATTTTAATTTTGTCAATTAAATTTTCGGTCATTCGGTGTTATAGAATAAGTCCGATTTTCTAACACCGTATATTTCAATCCCGAATTCCATTAAAATAATTAAATAAAAACTTTTCCCTTCCTACTCTTCCTCTTAAAATTTTAAAAAATTTTAAACAACACAAATTTTCACTATGGGAGTGTCTGTTGATCCTTATGTCAACAGATAATAGAAATTAAGTCATTTTAATTCTTCGTTTACAATTAGCTAAAATGACGTTGATTTTAAATGTCAGTTTTTTATTTAAACTTTATTTAAATTATAAAAAATCTTAAAACAATTTGATACATTGATGATATATGTGTATTTAACTTTAAATTATAAAAATTCTTAATACATTTTGATACATTGATGATATATGTGTATTTAATTCTAATAATTTTTATTCAATTAGTGAGCACATTTATCCAGAAAGCCTTATTCTTAATAAAACCAATATTAATGATAAAGAAGGTGTATATCTAGATATGAACATTAAATTAACATTAACTAAAACTACTTTTAAATTATATCGTAAAGATGACAGATTTAAATTTACAAGAAACATATTTTCGCATGAGCATTCATATACATTCTATGGGGAAAGTTTCTTGATCCAAAAATTTACAAATAATTTCCTAATAATTTAACAAATAATTTTGAAAATAAAATAAATAGAAATTTGAAGACATCGTGGTCATAGAGTATTAAAAATGTTTAGTGTAAAATCTGTTTAGCTGGACTTAATATTATGTTTAAAAACTTGTTGATATCAATTTTACTTCAAACAAAAAAGATTAAAATGATAAATGCACATTTCAGATATCACATATCTCTACTTTTGATTTCGCTCCATTTAATTAATAAAATAATCACTTAAACTATTTATTTTTTAAAATAATTAAAAATATTAATTTTTTTATTAAGATAAAATTAATAAAATTAATTAACCAATTAAATGTTTTAATTAAGAGTAATGTATTAATAATAATTTACTTTTGAAATTCTAAACTAGTGTGAATCTATCCTCGTTTATCATGCAAATTTTATAAATTAAACAATATAAATTAGCAAAACGACAGTAACCTAAACAAATGTTGGTGAAACTATTTAAATAGATTTATCGACCAAATATTAATGTTAGAATTACTATTTTATTTGCTCTTTTACCTCTTGGCTTTACTAATTAATACATAACGAATGCATATAAAATTAGAATTAATTAATGCATATTGTCAAAATTGTACAAAACGATATCCAGAGTCATTATTCAAAAAATGTGCTTTCCGAAAACATTGTGATAAAACCCATTTTTGATAAGTTTCATATCACATAACTGTAAAAAGATATGGTGTGTAATGATCACACGTAACGTAAATCTGTATTTGAAAAATTTTAAATCACAACAATTGAATAATTAATAATAAAAATATTAAAATATTATAAAATTGTAATATTACAATATATTACAATATGATAATCCATATCATCTTTAATTTTCATGAACTTTTTAACGTCATCAGCGTTTCAAGGAGATCAAATGTTATTGGAAACAATATGACTTTACTTATGTCAAAAAGTTGCGCTGTAGAAAATTAATGGTTAAAAATATTAAAGATATTTTTAATATTAAAAATACTGAAGATAAGATGAACTGTATTTTATTGCAAAATCAAATAAACTTTTAATTAGATGAATACTGTTAATCGTGTCGTAGTGGATGTCTCTCTATATCCACCTTTCCATCACTAGTCATTACACAAATAACGAGACCATCACCGACGTTAACTTGTCTTTCAGTGGCAGACGTGTACGAATCCATAATTATCATCTTCAATTCTTCAATTGTAAACTTTTTGACGTCATTGCTAATGCGATTCTTTTGACCAACCTAATAAATATACACGAATTTCAGAAACAAATAATTTTGTATTTTAATTTATATATTTGTAGCAATAACTAATTACTAATAACTAACAAAAGAACTAAGAAAAAAAACGAAATAACTAACCAAACTATCTAGTAATGGAGTAATTAAACCAGAGCCAGGACCCCCTGATGCATACGGTAATGACTCATACGATCCAACTGGATCATACCCATAGACTACTCCTTTTCCTAAAATAGATAAGCATATAACTAATAGTTCGACAAACTTTTATTGATACAAAAGTATCAATAAATGTATTATCAATTTATAATATTATATTTTATAAAATAATACGTTAATATATAAAATATATTATATTTTAAAATATATTAATATTATTATATTAATAAAATATATCAATATAATATTTTTATATTAAAAAACATAATATTTTTCATTATTTTTTTACATTTTTAATAATTATTGTATATTTTTATTATATGTCACATGAAAATGAATAATGAGCAACTTGCATCGAACAACTTTAACACTAGAGCATTTTTTAACTTGTAGCTGGATCCCAATTTGAAATTGAGAAAATTTTAAATTACAAATTTAATCCTCCAACGGCGGATTAAACAAAAAACGAACAAGGGGAAGAGAGTCACGGAGGCGTTTTTCCTTACAGTAGTGATATTAAATCATAAGAGGATATTGGGAACGGGATATAGCCGAACAAACAAAATCACTCCGATGATTCAAACCGCAGAATGGACAATAGACGAAAAGGCGGAAGAGAGTATCGGATACATGTTTCCTTACAGTAGCGATGTTGGATCATCAAAGGATATCGGGAACGAGAGCTGGCCGGACAAACAAATCAAGACAATGAAAATGACAAGCAACAGATTTTCAAAACACAAATCAAGTGCGAAGAACAATGGTCAACTCACCATTGACAGGACGAGTTTTCATTGTCAGGTGCCGTGTGCCCAAGCAGTTGTACGGAAACAGCGAAAGATGCATCAACACCCGAAGCGGACTAGCGCTAATAGGAATGTGGAATGTCATCTCGCTGGCGGGAAAGGAACCAGAATTAGTTGAAGAAATGGTTCGCTTCTGTCTTGAAATAGTCGGAGTGACTTCTTTTCACTGTTCTGGAACTGAAACTAAACTTTTGGATCAAGGCTGGAACTTGAACTATTCGGGAGTTACCAATGGAAAGCAAAGACATGCGGGTGTAGGGATACTTACAAGACCCCGGTTGTCGTTCGTGGTAGAGAGGTTTAATCCAGTAAACGAAAGACTGGCGTCTCGGAGACTTTTAGTCAAAGATGGAAAGGGGATAAGTGTTAAGTGTTTGTATGCTCCCAACATTATTTCGGAATGCGCATCCTTTGTGGAAGATCCTCAGGCTCTGCTTGATAATACTCCTGTGGGAGATTCCTTCGTTGTATTGGGTGACTTCAATGCTCCTGTTGATAGCGACAGTAGAACTTGGAAGGGAGTGTTGGGGGACTAATGGACTCTCCGATCTAAATGTGAGTAATGTAGAATTATTTCACTTTTATTCTCATAACAATTTGTGTATAACTAACATCATGTTTGACTATAAGGAGATCCATAGATGCACATGGCATCAGAATTCTCTCAGTCAAGATCAATGATAGATTTTGTAATCGCTTAATCTGATCTGCCACGTTATGTTCTGGACACTTGTATGAAGAGATGGGCTGAGCTGTTGACCGATCACTTCCTTGTAGTTAGTAAACTTCGATGTCAGAATCTGATGCTAGACAAGCCTGGTAAACTTAAACGTTGTGTGAGGGAGTGCTGGGAGCATCTAGCAGATGTTTCTGTCAAAGAACGTTTTTCCGGCTACATCCGGGATGACTTCTCTCGGTTGTTAGGAGAGGTGAAGAACATTAATCAAGAATTGAAGATGTTCAGTTCCTCGCTTGCCAAAGCAACTGTTAAAAGTTGTGGTTCGAAGGCATAAGGTGCTTGTCGCGAAGGAAATACTCGAACTGCTTGGTGGACACCAACAGTTAGAGATTTTGTCCAACAGAAGAAGCTGACTTATAAGGCAACTTTGTCAGATAAATCAGTGGAAGCTGTAGACAAATACCGAAGGGCAAAGAGAGCTTCAGCTCGAGCAATTACTGAAGCGAAAAAGGCAGCTTGGGAAAAGTTTGAACAGCACTTAGAACTTGATTATAAGTCAGCTTTGAAGATGTTCTGGAGGACGATCAGGAACCTTCGTGTTGGAAAGCAGAAAACTCTTCAAGCTGTCTATGACAGTGCAGGATCTATGCTCACTGACATTGAAGAAATTCTTGATTGTTGGAAAGAGCATTTTAGAAGTTTTATTAATCCGATCGATATTCCTTCTATTGTAGAGGTAAAGCCGTTAGAACCAACGGAAGAGCTTATCTCTTTGGAAGAGGTCATTGCTGTTGTTAAAAAACTTCGTAATGGCGTGTCTTCTGGAGTAGACGAGATTCGACCTAGAGCTTGAAAGGCTCTCGACGGTGTTGGCATAAAGTTGCTAACACGGATCTTCAATGTTGCATTGAAATCGGGCAAGGTTCCTAGTAAGTGGCGAACTAGGGTTGTGGTAGCGATCTTTAAGAAAGGTGACCGAAGAGTGTATTCTAATTATCGGGGCGTCACTCTTCTTACCCAAACTGGAAAGCTATTTGGAAGGATTCTTGAGTTAAGGATAAGGCCTATAGTAGAGGGACAGTTGCAAGAGTAACAATGCGGATTTCGTTCAGGTCGTTGAACTAGGGATCATTTCTTTACTCTCTCAACTATCCTTGAACGGTCTTGGGAGTTCGCTCAACCAGTCTACATGTGTTTTGTAGATTTGGAGAAGGCGTTCGACCCAGTTCCGCGAGAGAGGTTGTGGGAGTTACTAAGAGAGTATGGAGTACCATACTATCTCCGGGTAGCTGTGGCTTTTCTGTATGAACAAAGTATGAGTTGTGTTCGTGTTCTAGGTAGGAAGTCTGAATCATTTCCACAAGGCGTTGGGCTTCGTCAGGGTTGTCCTTTGTCCCCACTTTTGTTCCTTGTTTACGACAAAATTTCGAGACGGTTAGCTCTGACGGATGTCGGTCTTTAGTTCGGTTTCATCGGGATACCTGCTTTTTGAGGATAATGTTGTTTAGTTGGCTTCCTGTCCTGAGGATTTACAATGCCTACTAGATCGATTCACATGGAATGCCAGGCGGCAGAGATATTGGTTGGTACCTCCAAGACTGTTTTTATGTGTTCGTCTCGGATTCAGACGACAATGTGAATCCGGATAGGATAAAAGGTTCTTCCTAGTGTGAAGGATTTCAAGTATCATGAGGTATTGTTATCGAGGGACGGCAGGAACATCAAGAAGATTGAGAAGCGGATTTGTGCAGCTAACGCTGCAATGCGTTCTTTGTACAGGTCTGTCGTGGTGAAGCAGGACTTGAGTCTTCGGCCAAGCTTTCGGTTTACCACGCAATTGTCGTTTCTATTTTCCCCTATGGTCATGAGCTTTGGGTTATGACCGAAAGGATAATATCTCGGATACAGGCGACCAAAATGAGGTTCCTTCGCGGTATGGCCGGTCTTAGCCTTAGAGATAAGGTTAGGAATTCGGTCATCCGGAATAGAATCGGAGTAAAGTCGCTGCTTCTTTACATCGAAGAAAGTCAGCTGAGGTGGGTAGGACACGTTCTGCAGATGTCTAGGGATCGCCTTCTTCTGAGGGCTTTCCAGTCCGGACTCTCTGGGAAGAGACCTTGAGGTAGACCTCGATAGCGGTGGAGAGATCATATTTCGAAACTGGCCGAAGACAGCTTTGGGGTATCTAAAAGAGAACTCTGATCGTTAATAACATATTTTTGTCATATAAACAAGTATCGTTAGATGCAGGTGTCTTCGCATATTTCCATGGATATTTACATCTTTACTAAGGTATGCAAAAATTAATTTAAAATAAAAATTTTTATTAAGTAAAAAATTGATGACTGTGCATAAATTCATCAACATAAATTTTATCAACATTCTTTTAACACGATTAAGGAAATTTACAGTCACTTAATAAAATATTTTAATATTTTTAATTAATTAAAATTAATAAACAAATAATTTTAAATTATGTACGTGTCAGAAGATAAATTGTTTAAATCTTCAGAAAATATATACTTATAAATACTTTGTGAAAATGGTAATTTTCTGAAGATGCTAACAGAAGTGGGGGAAATACCAAACCTAATTTATTCTTTCCCTTGATCCAGCTCCAATAATTATTTATCAATAATAGATCAGTATCAACTTTTTAAAATCATGAAAAGTCACTAAATATCACTATATCATCTGCATTCATTATGCGACTGGATCTACCGCTTTGACAGACAAAGGAGAGAAGGTCACTAACGAACCGCGTGAAAAGTAGCAGACTTAAAGGATCCCATTTTAAAATGCCACGATTAAGTGTTGTGACAATTGCAGTCCATCCGAAATACGAATTTTATTAGGCGACATTATGGCTGCAAGTAGTTTTAACATTGGTCCGCGTATTTGAAACTCGAATATAGCTTGTTTAGTAAGCGATACAGATTTACATAGTCTAAAGCCTTTGCAAAATCAATAAATAACGCATACACGCATGACTTTGCTGCAAACCGCTGTTTTACCCTTTCTCTCAAAGTAGAAATCGCCGTAACTGTATATCATTTACCATTTGTAAATAGTATTACTTAGAAAAGCATTTGTTTTCAACTTTCAAATGATTCGGTTAACGAAATCTAACATTGGATTTCCTGATATTGCATATCTTACAACAATTAATCAATTAACCACTAATCTTACAAGGGCTAACATGAATAAGAAAAAATTTGAATGAAAATAACTTTCAACGATCTAAATAAAGGTTTTCTAAGCATATTACAAATAAATTGAAATAAACCGAATATCAAAAGGATTGCAATGCATTTATGCTTGCGATCTGTCGTTAGTAAAAGTATATGAATAAAAGTAACCATGAGTTTTAAATCAAAAATAACACTATTTTTAAATAGTTGATAATGATTCATTATTGATAAATAATTATTGAAGCTGGATCAAAGAAAATAGGATTTTTTGTTTGATATTTCGCTAACTTCTGTTAGCATCTTCAAACAATTACAATTTTGATTGTAATTTTCTGAAGATGCTAACAGAAATTAGCGAAATACCAAACATAATTTCTTCTTTTCTTTGATCCAGCTCCAATAATTATTAATATATAATATATATAAAGCATTTAATACCTTGAGCATCAATTCCTGCGACTATATTGTAAACGTAGTATGGAAAGAAACGTTTTCCGTATAGAACCGATGATAGAAGACTGGCAACTGCATGAGTTGGCATCTCTTTACGGTGAATATGCAGAAAATTCTAAATTTAAGAAATAATTGATCATTTAACCGAATGAGAATTTAAATTAATTTAATTTAAATTAAATTAAATTTTAATTTTTTAATCAATTTAAATTAATTTTAATTGATTAAAAAATATAAATTAAATGAAAAAAATATATAAATTTAATGTTTATCAAATTTTTTCTCTAACGACAAAGTGCACAATTACCGTCATATTCGCATGCATTCTCTTAATGAGATCATCGGCATCGCCAATAAATCCTGTGGATAATAGTAGATTATTTTTATTTCTAAACTATTCAAGTAAACAAAAGTAATAAAACAGCAATCCTTACAGTTGAACGACATGTGGACAGTTTCGAGATATCAATGTATCGCTATCATCAGTAAGACGAGTATCAGAAGCAGTTATGACAAAATCATCACCAGCCACGGCGGTTATCGTTCTTTATTTTAAACATACAGTATCTCACCAGAACCAATAAATAGAAGTAAATAAAATCCAAAAGATTGATTGGTATGTTAATAGAAAAAAAACCCACATTTTTAAATTTTGAAAAATGTAATTTAACTTAATCTAAACATTTTTGAAACTTCATCTAAAATAAGAGGCAACAACATTGATTAAAAACATTAAATTTTAAATTCTTTGTTAACTCTTAATAAATCAATAAAACAACGATTAGTTATCGTTATATTAAATAAAAGATACTTAATATTTAATTACTTGAATAAATAAATTTTAAAAACTATCTGATTAAGTATTTAATACTTTAATATTTAATTACTTAAATAATTACAATTTAAAAACTATCTGATTAAGGTGGTGAAATTTGTCATCTTTCTAATTAATATACTGTAACTCAGCTTTATACTGTGATGGTAGCAGTAAATAAACAAATGAGCGAACTAGATTTACAGAATTTGTGCCATTTGAATATTAGTATTTGCAATAATATATTGGACTTGAGCCATTTTAATATTATTGTGCCATTTTAATTAGGGGTAAATATACCTTACTGATTAGAAACAGTTATGCAATTGATGCTTTTTTTCTGATGATCGTATATTTATTAGTCAATACATAAAAATAAACTTTATTTAAATTTTAAAATCTTATATAAAATAAATTATTTATAATATTTAATTATTTATTCCTTGATTATTTAATTTTGATTTATTTATTAATTTTATTTATCATTATTTTTAATTTTTAAATAATATAAAATTCTAGACCCAGTTAGCTGAGTAACATCGCATGACTTTTATTGGCCAATTCACAAAAATTGACTTTTATTTAAAATTTAAATTTTAACTTGATATAAATATAAAATGAATAACAACTTATAATAATTTAAAATCTTATATAATAATTTATTATTTATAATTATTGAACGTTTTCTAATTAATCATCTACCCAAAGAAATTTAACTTGATATAAATTATATATATTATTTAAAATATTATAACGATTATTAATTATTAATTATTTTAGTATTTATTAGTTTATTTTTAAACATTTTAAATTTTAACTTTATATCAACTTTATAAAATCTTAAATCATTAATTAATTATATTATAATTTATATCATTTAATTAATAATTGATGATTGTGATTAAATTTAATAAATAAACATTAAACGAATTATAATTGTATTAATATGGACAAGGGACATTTTTAATGTCCGACTTCATATTATGTATGGGACGAATATTTAAATTATATAATTGATTTTGGTTATTTAACATTTTAATAGATAATTAAGTAAAAATAGAATATTGAGATTAATAAGTAAATAGAATATTAAGATTATTAGGATTATTAATAATTGATGGCTGGTCCTGATGGGTTATGCATAGAGTATATCAAACAGTTTTTACATATATCAGAGCGATTATGGTTGAGGCTTTACAATTATATTCTGTTTGGGTGTCCTATTCCTACTAAAAAGAAGCGACCATACTACTGCTAATTTCCGCAAATTCGATTCGCTTCAATGGAGGTATATTAAACGTATCACAGTGCTCTCACCCATGACCTCTTCGACATTAGTGTCGGCGTTATCTCAACTCCCACATGTACGTATACCTTTGCAAATTCGTTTAATTTGCCTATAACACCGACAATATCGATCCATCTCAGCAATACGCAGATTACTGTTGCAAAACTTGATCCTGTTATTTATTGCACTCCGGTATTTCTTAAGACTAATTGGAAAAGGTCATTTAAGCCAAACCGACCGATGCTTGGAGAATATCTACTCATGGTTACCATGACAAATTTTGTATGATCAGGTTGCCTTGTCATTCGATAAGTTCTGACTGTTGCTGTCGTTTCTGTGGACATTCATGATGTGACCTTCTACATCTGTTCTCATGTTCTGTTCTTTCTACAGGGAGTTTGCCCAAGATAGATTCGATATCGTCATTTGGTAACGGTCCTACAACTTCTGTACACTTTTCGTCCTAATGATGGATTATGACTAGCTTGATAAGTACAATAATAAACTGACATCTTTGTATATAGACTGACTATATCTTCTACTTCCATCGCTTACTGTAGGGAAGTGAGTAAAGTAAAATTTCTCAGGTTAGAATTCTTAAGTAAAAATTGTTAAAACTCAATTTACTAACTAATTGATCAATTATAACATTTTTATAGATTATGAAGTAAAAATATAATATTGAAATTGATAAGTAAAATAGAATATAAAATGTTATATAACAATTATTTATTATTTAATTATTTATTACTTAAATTTTATTCAGCATTATTTTTAACTTATATATAATTAATATTATAATATTAATATAATATTAATATAATAATATTAATAATATTCATTAATATATTAATATAAATATTTATATTTAATTTTGATATAAAATACGTAGGCTCAGTTAGCTGATCTGATTTATAGAAACGTTTGAAGCAGATTGGTACTATCTTAAATCATTTCCATAAGCTGCAAATTTTGTCAAACGTGACGATATGAACGCAATTTGCGTCCTGTGATATACTCAATAGAGGATGTTAAAAATGCAGCGATATATTTGGCTGTTCAAGTCCTTACGGCTGACCAAAATATGTTTTCATAGCTTATGATGTCCTTCGATCACGCTATTAGTGATGTAAATTCTACTTATCAAACTTTCGAAAATAAATCTAATCAGCTTATAGTGCCCTGCTTTTTATTTTAAATAATCCATTTCAAAATTAGGTCGAACTTATAAAGTGAGGTGATGGTGAAATTCAATAAACATTTATAAGTAAGTTGTACGTAAGAAAATGATTTTAATGATCACCTGAATAAATACACATGTTGTTAACATCAATTGTCTTCAAATGCCAAACAATCAAATATCACCAGTTGATAAATAACCAACTGTCTATAGTTTACAACCAAATGCCAATAGTGTGTTAAACAACTGCATATTAAATAGTAAAATTAAAAAAATATAAAATTATCTAGAGAAATCGCAATTCTATAAAATTAGAGCTAATATGGCCAGCTTACCCGCTGTGATTTTCGTAAGGACTCCAATCATGTCGATTAGATATTCTGAAAGCATATATTTATAGAATGAACTAGAAAATATATTACCCTGTATAAATACCTAGTGGAAGAATTTGAGCAATGATCAAGCATTTTGAAAGGTATCTGAAATCATGATTAACAAAGTATAGAGTAATTTTTAAAATGATTATATTCAGTTGTCTAGATAAATATTAGCAGTTAATTTTAACCAAATTAAAATCTTTATTTTGGGATCAAGGATCAAATAACTACTAAATAGATTAATAATAATCAATAATTAATAATCATTAATATAAAATATAAACAAATTGAATTTAAAAAAATTGATTAAAACCAGCAATTTTTATCGAACAATGGGGAATAACATTATTTTTTGATGATGACAGCAGATAGCCGAATATAATTAGCAAATCTAGTTGCTGTTTCATTGATCCTGCTCCAAATTAAAAAACCTTAATCACGTAATTGCGGATTACGGTTAATGCATACAACCTTCGTCTTGACCATTTCCTTGAGGGTTATAAAGTGTAGAGCTGCTGTATCCGATTTCAATCGATGAAATAAAATGTTACTAAATATCAATACAACACAGCGGTTTATTTCGTTGAATAATTATGAAGTTTTGGATCGGTGCACGAGACTCTAGCAGAACTGATCGTCATGAATTGAAAACAAAATTACTAGATTTATAGATTGAAGCCCACATTCCTTTAGCAACATATCACTTATATATCTAGATTGTAAAAAATACACTATATACCTCAGTATAAAATACACCTGAAACAGTATGTGATTTCTATAACCGTATTTTCGTAAGGATGCAAAACGTAACTGACTAACTCCGCAGAAAGATATGGCAATGAGATACAACTGTGATTTCTTAAATATCTGCTAAGAACAACTAAAACCCAAATAAAATTTGTTTTTTTTCTCTCCTCAACAAAGAGATATAATTTGTTTATTACAAAGAGAAAATACGAAGTGGCCATTATGAGAAACCATTGTTTTGTAAGTGTTGAGTTATATTTTATAATTCCCGTGCAGTTGTGGACACTAAAATTATTTAAACTACCTTAAGATCAACAACCATTTATTTAATTGCATTATATTTTCACTGTTTTCGTTTACTGCTTTTTAAGGATATACAAAAAAGCTATACAATTATGTATCCACAACAATAATATGGCTTTGTTACAAAGATATCAATATCTCTAAATAGCAGATAAGCTTGTAATCGGATTTCGGCTGGTGGTTTGATTTGGGTTTAGAGTTTGATTATTATATTGTAAAAAAGCTAATGAGTAATGGCTCGCTAGGCTGGATAAAAATTTATACAGTAAAACAAAACAATAGTCCAAAATCCTGTCAAAATTACTGTGGAGTCAAAATGGGATCCAAGGTATATGGAAATTCATAAATACTTCTACAGTCAATCAACGCCAATTGAAAAATGTTCCAATTGTCTACAAATCCATATTTGATATCTTAAGGGTGTCGATGTTATTTTCTGTTATGATTAAGCAGTAAAAAAGATTTATTTTAACGTGGCAAATGCGTGGCAGCACACGGTTACATGACCACAAAGAAATAAACAAAATGTAAATCATGTGTCGAGGTGTGAACAGAGGAGGTGTTGGAATGTAAAAAAGGAGGAAGCGTGGCGGACGTCAAAAGGGAGTTGATTCTAGGCGAGTGGGGCGGCGAGGAAGGATCGGAGACCGTAGTTGTTCGAGTAATTGGGAACGTGGAGTAAGAGGATATGACGGGAACGCAGCGATAGCGAGGTGGGGCGAGTGTCGACTAAGAAAGGAAGGTTGATGAACGATGGGGAGCCGACAGCGATGAGACGAAAAGTTACAAAAAGGCAAAGTTGGATGCGGATGTAAATGGTGGGCCAGGAGAGTTAAGCAAGATATGTGGATGTGTGGTCGAAGCGACGGAGACAAAAGAGCACTCGAACGGCAGAGTTGATTATTCGTTGTAGCGGTAGGATTATGGATTTTGGAGAATTTGCGAAAAGGCTGAGGGAATAATCGATTTTAGGAAAGAGAAGCGATGAAAGAAGAGACATACAAGAACGGAAGTCGATAAGGAAGCGGATACAGCGGATGTAACGGAGAATTAAGTTAGACGAGCGGACCTTGTTGCGGTTTAAGCGAAATGTGATCATCGAAATGGAAGTCAAAGAAAGTGAGATTGTGTACTATGGGAATTATCGATGAGGAAAAGATACAGTGGGAGGAGATATGTTTGGTTTACAGGGGAGGATCCACATTATTTTGGACTTGTCGGGATTTAGAACGAGATATAGATTGAAGAGACGTTTGTAGTTAAAAGAAAGACAGTTGAAGGCAGAAATGCGATATCGTGCATGCGATGTGCGGGTACATGAGCATAGATGAGGATGTCATCGGCGTATTGCATGACGTTAAAGGAGTAAGGTTTGATAAACGGAGAGAAATCGCCAAGCAGGAGAGAGAAAAGCAGGGGACCTAGGACTGAACATTGTGGGACCCCGCAAAAAATAGGGATGGGATGGGAGGATGATGAATTAGAACAGACGCGAAAAGAACGGTCGGACAGATATGAGGTAAACCATGCTACGGAGGAGCAAGAAAAGCCGATATCATAACGAAGGCGATAAAGGAGGACGGAGTGGTTAACAATGTCGAAGGCGGAGGAGAGGTCGATGGAGATGAGAACACTATATAGAGCCTTGTCTCGAGAAATGAGTAAGTCGTTGTAAACTTTCATGCATGCGATTTCTGTGGAGTGATTAGAGCGAAAAGCGGATTGGAAAGGAGGGTGCAGATTGGATGTGGAGAGATAAGCGTTGATCTGTATTAAGATGAGGCGTTCTAAGAGTTTAGAAAGAGTAGAGAGTAGTGAAATGGGGCGATAGCTAGAAGGGAGGGAGGGGTCGATCGATTGCAGATTTCCAGTGTGAAGGGAAGATACGAATGCGGATGGACGAGTTAAACAAAGTTGTGAGAAAAGGGGATATCAATGAGCATATGGATTTAAGTATGTAAGTAGGCAGAGGGTCAGCAGGTGAGGTTTTGTTGGGCAAAGACATGAGGACATATGATACTTCGGTAGGTGAGACACGTTTCTACTCCGAAATCACCAAATTTATACAGGTATGATCGCGATTTGATAGGAGCTATGGGATGGTTCAAAAACGCGATTCACATGTATTTACCTTTAGTAACGTTTAACAAGATCCTATTAGGTTTACACCATTTATCTATCGAGTCAAAATCTTATTAAAGAGCAGTAACATCAGAGTGATTACGAATTTAACTCGAAACCTTTAGATCATATGCTTACATAAAACAATTTAAAGATAAAACTGTTGGTAATGTCATATACGTCATTCAATGATATTAATCATTGAATTAATTAAATGATGAATGAAAGTAAATTAAAGAGATTAGGGCTGATGTTTTGATTTCGATTTATGATTCAACATCCGATTATACCGCTGTTGATTATACTAATAAGGACTTTATATATGTTGTTTGAAGTGACCAATTTATAAGTTGCATAGAATCAGCTTTGTCGTTTTACAAACATGTACTTCTACTGCACTATCAGTTTTCTCCGCTAAAACGTGCTTACACCGGCAATTCAGCAAAGCCGTGGTTTCATTCTAAATTGAAAAATATGATTAAACGCCGTCGTTAATAAATAAAGGTTTTATTAACAACACAACCGTTAAAAATGTAACAAACAGCAATACAAATCAGCTTTCAAGTAGTACGCACTTCTCTAATCTTGACGACGACTTTATATCGTCCTCTGCAACCCTCGCGGCTTCAAATTCAGAAGGATCTATGCCCTCTCCCGTCGCATCAGCGCGCTCCTTCCGACTGAACCATTCGGGGTCTATCACCCCTCTAAGAGTCCAGTCGAGACGGATTATGGTTGCTAATCTCGCGATTAGGAGCTTCAGAAACCTTAGTCTTTGCTCTGGGGGACGAGCTCTAGAGAAAAGAATACTCCCGAGATAGCCGAAGTACTCTAAAGGCGTACTTAAGTTTTTCCATTCAATGACAGATGCTAGGCTCGTTTCAGAGCCAACCTCGATCGCAACAGGATAGTTTAAGTCTATCCAAATCAGCTTACGCAGATCAATTCACCGTAACGGTGAACCCCAGATATTTTACTCGATTTGCGAAGATGGGGAGTGGTTGAGGCTGAAAACGGAGGAGCGTGCAGAGAGTGCTAGTCTCATAAGTTTCTTATTTGGTGGCAGGGGAGCCATAAAAGAATACATCTGCGATTTATTGGAGTTTAAAATAAGATTAAAAACGATTTATTTTAACAAAGCAAATGCGTGCCAGCACACGCTTACATAACCACAACAAAACAAAAATGTAAATCATGTGTCGAGAAGGTGTGAACGGAGGAGGTGTTTGAATGTGATAAAGGAGGAGGCGCGGCGGACGTCGAGACGGAGTTGATTCCAGGCGAGTGAGGCGCCCATTAGGAAGGATCGGATTACGTTGTTGTTGGAGTAATTGGGAACTGGAGTAAGAGGGAATGACGGGAACGCAGCGATAGCGAGGTGGAGCGAGTGCCGTCTAAGAAAGGAAGGTTGATGAACGATGGGGAGGCGACAGTGATAAGACGAAAAGTTACTAGGAGAAGGCGGAGTTTGATGCTGATGTAGATTGTGGGCCAGGAGAGTTGGGCAAAATATGTAGATGTGTGGTCGAAGCAACGGAAACGAAATAGCACTCGAATAGCGGTGTTGATTATTCGTTGTAGGAGTAAGAATGATGGATTTTGGATAATTGGTGAAATGGCTAAAACAGTAATCGATTTTAGGGAAAATAAACTATGAAAGAAGAGACGCACAAAAACGGAAGTCGATGAGGGGGCATACGGCGGATGTCACGGAGAATTAAGTTAGACGAGCGGACCCTGTCAGGGACGAAGGGTTTAAGGGAAAGGTGATCATCGAAATGGAAGCCTATGAAAGTGAGATTGTGTACTATGGGAATGATCGATGAGGCAAAATATACAGTGGGAGGAGATATGTTTGGTTTACGGGAGAGGATCTACATTATATTAGACTTTTCAGGGTTTAGAGCGAGATGGAGATTGGAGAGACGTTTGTAGATAGAAGACAGTTGAAGGCAGAATTGCCGATATCGTGTATGCGATGTGCGGATGCATGAGCATAGATGAGGATGCCATCGGCGTATTGTATGACGTTAAAGGAGAAATGTTTGATAAACATAGAGAGATCGCCAAGCCGAAGAGAGAAAAGCAGGGGTAATAAAAGCCGTAATAATAACGAAGGTAAGAAAGGAGAACGGAGAGGTTGACAATGTCAAAGGAGGAGAAGAGGTCGAGGGAGATGAGAACACTATATAGAGCCTTGTTTCAAGAAATGAGTAAGTCATTGTGAACTTTCATGCAGGCGATTTCTGTGGAGTGATTAGAGCTGAAAGCGGATTATAAAGGATGGTACAGAATAGATGAGGAGAGATAAGCGTTAAAAAAAGGATTTATTTAAACGTGGCAAATGCGTGCCAGCGCACGCTTACATGACCACAACAAAACAAGACTGTGAATCAGGTGTCGAGAAGGTGTGAACGGAGGAGGTGTTTGAATGTGATAAAGAAGGGAGCGCGGCGGACGTCGAGAGGGAGTTGATTCCAGGCGAGTGAGGCGGCGACGAGGAAGGATCGGAGACCGTAGTTGTTATAGTAATTAGGAACGTGGAGTAAAAGGGTATGACAGGAACGAAGCGATAGCGAGGTGGGGAAGGGAGGATGACGAATTAGACCAGACGCGAAAAAAAAACGTTCGGATAGATACAAGGCAAACCATGCTACAGGGGAGGAAGAAAATCCGTAATCATAACGAAGGCGATAAAGGAGAATGGAGTGTTCGACAATGTCGAAGGTGGAGGTTTGGTCGAGGGTGATGAGAACACTATATAGAGCCTTGTCTCGAGAAATGAGTAAGTCGTTGTACACTTTTATGGATGCGATTTCTGTCGAGTGATTAGAATGGAAAGCGGATTGGAAAGGAGGGTACAGATTGGATGAGGAGAGATAAGCGTTGATTTGTATTAAGTTGAGGCGTTCTAAGAGCTAGAAAGAGTAGGAAGTAGTGAAATGGGGCGATAGCTAGAAGGAAGGGAGGGGTCGAGCGATTGTTTTTTAAGGAGGGGACGAACGATTGCGGATTTCCAGTGTGAAGAGAAGATACGACTGCGGATGGACGAGTTAAACAAGGTTGTGAGAAATGGGGATATCGATGAGCATATAGATTTTAATATGTGAGTAGGCAGGGGATCGGCAGGTGAGGTTTTGTTGGGCAAGGACATGAGGACAGATGATACTTCTGTAGGTGAGACAGGGAGAAGATGAAAGAGTTCCGGAAGGATGAGAGTAGACTGGGCAGAGTGGGATAGGATGGAGACTGGGGTGTGAGAGAGCAGCGTGGATACTTTAGTCTGGAGAAATGACGAATAATCATTGGCATTGATGTTGCACGGCGAAGAGGAGCGAGCAAGGATTGAGTTAAAAGTATGCCAGAGAGTCTTAGAGTTGAATGAAGTGATGATTTTATGCTGCCAGAAGGAGTTGCATTTGGTACGTAGTAGGTTGAGATGAGACCGGCGAAGAGCAAGATAGGAATCACGGAAAGACGGAGTGATCGAGCGGAAATCGCGTCTGAGAGAGCGGTGATAGACTCGAAAAGCATGGCGGAGTCGACGCTTTGAGAGTAGGCATTGGATGTCAAACCATGGGGCACGGTGCAAGCGACGGTGTGGGTGAGACTTGAAGGGCAAGAGAATATCGAGAGTGGATGTGAGTTCAGAGTCGAAAAGAAAGGCGAGATCGTGAGGAGATGAATATGTTATTGTGGGTAATGATAGAGACGATTTGAGTAAGGCAGAGCGGAGAAGGGAGAGGTCAAGATTTCTCCAAGGGCGACGTAGGATTGTAGGTGTGTGAGGAGGGGTGTGGTTGCGAGCGAGATCAAGGGTGATAAGAAAGTGATCGGATAGACCAGGATCAGAGATGGACAGTGAGGTGTAGGCAGCAAAATGATCGGGGACAGCGATGATGTCGAGTGCCCCACCAAGTATATGTGTGGGGGCAGTGGAGATTAGTTTGTAATTGTAGTTGGATAGAATGTTGATGAAGCGGATGGAATCCGTGGAAGAGGGGCGGTCTAGGCGGATATTAAAGTCGCCCAGAACGAGTGAAGGGATTGAGGACAAAGAACAATGAGAAAGGAGGTCAGCGAGTTCGGTAAAAAATAAGGCTGTAGGAGCTGATGAACCAGGACGGTATACAATGGCGAGATCTAGAGTGATCGGGTTAGAATAACGACAAGTGAGCAATTCAAAAGAGCAAGGACTGAAAGGGGATTGATTTTGCGAAGAGACGCTGGGTGACGCGCGAATGCGACGATGCCGCCATGATTAGAGGATTTAGAAGGGCATGAGCTGAGGGGGCGGGCGGATTCGACTAGGGAGCAACCGGTAGAGAGCAGACGGTGAATGGAAAGGTCGTCGGAATCTGAGTGTTAGGATTCGGTGATTCAGAAGATATCGATGGATTGCTTGATGAATAGGTTGAGGATAAGATCGGATTTATTGTGAATAGATCTAGTGTTGAGGAGACCGAGGCGGAAACCGTGTGTTGTGGCGAAAGAGTCTAGTGGAGAAGACACATAGGAGAGATGGAGCGCCATCGAATTTTTGGACGGGTGTGGACAACTTGAAAATTTCCGTCTATGTTTCGGATGGAGAGTGATGTTTCGCCGTTTTCCTCGCGACGGCGTTTTTCGATGCGGGCTGAAGAGATTTGAGCGATTTCAGAAGGGGCGCGATCGGGGAAAATTCGAGTGGTTGAAGATGACATGAGTTTGAATCGTTGAGAGAGGACAGAAGACGCGTGAGAGCGATGCTTGAAAACAATTTTTAGGAGAGGGGGCTGGGAAGGATTAGATTGAGAAGATTTGTTTAGACGGATGAATGCGACAGGAGAAATGTCCTTGAAAAAGGATGGTTTATCCGCAGGAACAATAGACGAGAGGATGGATCTGAAGGCGGAAACATCGTGGTCCAGACGTGCTTGTGGAGATAAGGAGTTAGAAGGCGTGATATTAGTAACAATGACGCAACGATCGCGAGAAGCAAAGCGCTTCTGTAAAGGAGGACGACTGACGTGAGTAGGTGAGATCACGATAGAAGAGCTGGCAGTTGATGATTTGGAGGGATTTGGTTTGACGACGGGAGACATAGAGGATAATGATAATAAAGAGGGTGGCAAGCGATGTGAGGAAAGGTTATGAGTGGAAGGATAGTGGAGGTTGGTGGAGGTGATTTTGATTGATGGATGCAAGTTATTGAGAAGCGAGACGGGACGGACGTGACGTCGGGTGTCGGTGAGTGAAGAGGACATGGAATGGGAAGTGTATATGGTGGCAGGGTCGGTGGGTGGAGAAAGGACATTAGAAACGACGGGGGTAGTTTGAGTTGACGTGTTGGATGTTGATATGTGCTTATTGGAAAGGTTGCATATTAGTTTGTTGGCACAAAAACCACATACGAAGTCTTCTTCAGCCTTATTCTTGTCGCAGGCGATTGTTGTCCAGACGCTGCAGTCGTATATCGAGCACTGTACTTGCAGTTGTCCATAGTTGGGTTCGGTCTTAGTTGTTTTCTTACGTCCTCCCATAAACGATGGTTGCCGTCGATTGTTGTCGTCGATGGTTGTCGTCGATGGTTGTCGTCGATGGTTGTCGTCGATGGTTGTCGTCGATGGTTGTCGTCGATGGTTGTCGTCGATGGTTGTCGTCGATGGTTGTCGTCGATGGTTGTCGTCGATGGTTGTCGTCGATGGTTGTCGTCGATGGTTGTCGTCGATGGTTGTCGTCGATGGTTGTCGTCGATGGTTGTCGTCGATGGTTGTCGTCGATGGTTGTCGTCGATGGTTGTCGTCGATGGTTGTCGTCGATGGTTGTCGTCGATGGTTGTCGTCGATGGTTGTCGTCGATGTATATGTATTTACTTTAGATTTTAAGTATTTAACAATCAAGACAATTTTAGCTAGTGTTGATCTGTATTAAGATGAGGCGTTTTAAGAGTTTAAAAAGAGTAGAGAGTAGTGAAATGGGGCGATAGCTAGAAGGAAGTGAGGGGTCGAGCGATTGTTTCTTACGGAGGGGGCGAGCGATTGCGGATTTCCAGTGTGAAGAGAAGATACGACTGCGGGTGGACGAGTTAAACAATGTTCTGAGAAAATGGAATATCGATGAGCATATGGATTTAAGTATGTGGGTAGACAGTGGATCGGCAGGTGAGGTTGTGCTGGGCAAGGAAATGAGAACAGATGATACTTCGGCAGGTGAGACTGAAAGAAGATGAAAGAGTTTCGGGAGGATGAGGCTAGGCGTGGATGTCTTTCTTCTATCTACAAACGTATCTCCCATCTTCTCTTTTGCCATAGTCCCTTCCATCTTCTCTAACAACCTATCTCCCATCTGTATCTTATGCCTCATCAATCATCTTCATAGTCCACTATCTCACTTTCTAAAGATTTATTTCGATGATCAATTTTCCCATAAACCCTTCGTCTGCGACAAGGTCCGCTCGTCTAACTTAATTCTCCGTGACATCTGCCGTATCCACCACCTTATCGACTTCCGTTCTTGTATGTATCTTATTTCATCGCTTCTCTTTCCTAAAATCGATTACTGCCTCAGCCCTTTTGCCAATTCTCCAAAATCAATCATCCTAACCATATAACGCATCATCAACTTCGATGTTCGAGTGCTCCAACGTCTCAGTGCTCCAACGTTGGAGCACTCCGTTCGAGTGCTCCAACGATAAAAGGGGTGATCGTACTAACGTAAGCAATTAGAGACCGATAAGCTTAACATACATTTGCTGCAAAGTCCTTGAACGTTTAATTTTACGACTTTTGAATGCCAATGTGACTAGAAACTTATACTTACATACTTTTATCATAACTTCCGCTGGCATAGATCAACTTATACTAACTTTTTGATAGCTCGTAACAGCTGGCTCGTCCTTGGATAAAGGTTATATTTATTGATTTAGCTAAGGCATTTGACACGGTAGATCACACCATATCGTTACGAAAACTTACAGCTTGCAAGTTTAATTTGCCCATTGTCACTTGGATTGCTGCTTTTCTGTCAGCCAGAAAATCGGCAGTTCGAGTAGAAATATCTTTATCTGATTAGGTGAGCATTAGAATGGGTGTTCATCGAGGTTCTATTCTCAGTATATTATTTATTATATTTATAAATGATCTGCCTGACATTATTAAGTCATATTTGCTAATGTAAGCGGATGATATTAAGTTGTGAAATTAAAGTGTATTAATTAAACGGAACAAACGGACTGAACGAACGAAATGAACGAACGAAATGAACGAACGGACTGAACGAACGGACTGAACAAACATACTGAACATACAGACTGAACGAACGGACTGAACAAACGGACTGAACAAACTGACTGAACAAACGGACTGAACAAACGGACTGAACAAGCGGACTGAACAAGCGGACTGAACTAGCGAACTGAAATAACGGACTGAAATAACGGAGTGAACTAACGAACTAAATAAACGGACTGAACTAACGAACTGAACTAACGAACTGAAATATTCATGCGCCTATTGTCGGGAACCCTACTTGTGTATATTTTATAGTAATGCAAAGATTGGATACCCAGCTATTTACATCTTCCATCGTGAAATGTGAGCGGAACTTTATATCGATTTCTGCGGCGTGTTTTAATGCGTTCACAAAGAAAGAATTGGTATAAGCTATTGAATTAGAAACGGTAATGTGTCAAAAAAAATTGGTTTTTAATAAACATACATTCCAGATTGCTTATATTTGGTTATATTAAGTTCTATACAATAAATAACATACAATCTAATATACATACAACGAGGAGAATAAAATCACGAATCAAACGACTATATATAAATGGGTCGGAAAAAACAAAAGTCTCAAGTTCCCAACCATGTCGCGTCCAACACCGATGTTAGAGATGTTTCCAATGGATCGGAACAAGTCCTTTGCTCAAACAATGATTGTCACACGTGGGTAAGTATTTGGACTTCAGAATCCCAGGCATCTTGCCTTGCAGACAACGAATTCTACTGTGGCTACTGTTCGGCTAAGATGATAAATACGATGAAGAGTGAAATAGAGAGTCTCAAGACAAATATATTGAAACTATCTGGCAATGCAGCGATGTCCACACATGCCACTTCGTATTGTAATAAGTTTCAACCTCGATGCCCAATTCTTCCGCATTCGATTGCCTCTAAGAATGCCAAATCTCCCATCTCTTCTACAGGTATTACTATACATCCTTCAATTTTGCCCAATCAATCAGCTCAATCTTCTGATGTTACTGTCATTGACCATTTGCAACCCAGTATTTCTTTTGTCGTATCAGATAAATCACCTTACATTTCTACCCCTCATCGCGTTTCTACGTCATCATCAGATAATCCATTATCAGATAATCTGAAGGAGCCGCAAATTGTATCGCAGCAAGATGGATTTTGTCAAGTTTATGATAAATCTACCGATACAGTGACGGAGCCGCAAATTGTTACAACTAATGTATGTTCACTCCCCGACACCCCACGTCCCGTCCTTCCTGTCTCGTTTCTCAATAACTTGCATCCATCAATCAAAATCACCTCCACCAACCTCCACTATCCTTCCACTCATAACCTTTCCTCACATCGCTTGCCACCCTCTTTATTATCATTATCCTCTATGTCTCCCGTCGTCAAACCAAATCCCTCCAAATCATCAACTGACAGCTCTTCTATCGTGATCTCACCTACTCACGCCAGTCGTCTTCCTTTACGAAAGCGCTTTGCTTCTCGCGATCGTTGCGTCATTGTTACTAATATCACGCCTTCTAACTCCTTATCTCCACAAGCACGTCTGGACCACGATGTTTCCACCTTCAGATCCATCCTTTTGTCTATTGTTCCTGCGGATAAACCATCATTTTTCAAGGACATTTCTCCTGTCGCATTCATCCGTCTAAACAAATCTTCTCAATCTAATCCTTCACAGCCCCCTCTCCTAAAAATTGTTTTCAAGCATCGCTCTCACGCGTCTTCTGTCCTCTCTCAACGATTCAAACTCATGTCATCTTCAACCACTCGAATTTTCCCCGATCGCGCCCCTTCTGAAATCGCTCAAATCTCTTCAGCCCGCATCGAAAAACGCCGTCGCGAGGAAAACGGCGAAACATCACTCTCCATCCGAAATATAGACGGAAATTTTCAAGTTGTCCACACCCGTCCAAAAATTCGATGGCGCTCCATCTCTCCTATGTGTCTTCTCCACTAGACTCTTTCGCCACAACACACGGTTTCCGCCTCGGTCTCCTCAACACTAGATATATTCACAATAAATCCGATCTTATCCTCAACCTATTCATCAAGCAATCCATCGATATCTTCTGAATCACCGAATCCTAACACTCAGATTCCGACGACCTTTCCATTCACCGTCTGCTCGCTACCGGTTGCTCCCTAGTCGAATACGCCCGCCCCCTCAGCTCATGCCCTTCTAAATTCTCTAATCATGGCGGCATCGTCGCATTCGCGCGTCACCCCGCGTCTCTTCGCAAAATCAATCCACCTTTCAGTCCTTGCTCTTTTGAATTGCTCATATGTCGTAATTCTAACCTGATCACTCTATATCTCGCCATTGTATACCGTCCTGGTTCATCAGCTCCTACTGCCTTATTTTTTACCGAACTCGCTGACCTCCTTTCTCATTGTTCTTTGTCCTCAATCCCTTCACTCGTTCTGGGCGACTTTAATATCCGCCTAGACCGCCCCTCTTCTACGGATTCCATCCGGTTCATCAACATTCTATCCAAATACAATTACAAACTAATCTCCACTGCCCCCACACACATACTTGGTGGGGCACTCGACATCATCGCTGTCCCCGATCATTTTGCTGCCTACACCTCACTGTCTATCTCTGATCCTGGTCTATCCGATCACTTTCTTATCACCCTTGATCTCACTCACAATCACACCCCTCCTCACACACCTACAATCCTACGTCGCCCTTGGAGAAATCTTGACCTCTCCCTTCTCCGCTCTGCCTTAATCCAATCATCTCTATCATTACCCACAATAACATATTCATCTCCTCACGATCTCGCCTTTCTTTTCGACACTAAACTCACATCGACTCTCGATATTCTCTTGCCCTTAAAGTCTCACCCACACCGTCGCTTGCACCGTGCCCCATGGTTTGACATCCAATGCCTACTATCAAAGCGTCGACTCCGCCATGCTTTTCGAGTCTATCACCGCTCTCTCAGACGTGATTTCCACTCGATCACTCCGTCTTTCCGTGATTTCTATCTTGCTATTCGCCGGTCTCATCTCAACCTACTACGTATCAAATGTAACTCCTTCTGGCAGCATAAAATCATCACTTCATTCAACTCTAAGACTCTCTGGCATACTTTTAACTCAATCTTTGCTCGCTCATCTTCGCTGTGCAACATCGATGCCAATGATTATTCGTCATTTCTCCTGACTAAAGTATCCACGTTGCTC